>JAPYYV010017905.1:0-19409 GCA_030522625.1 Copidosoma aretas | reverse complement strand
CATCCTCGGCTTTCGCAACGACCCGCGACCATTAAACCTCGGCGAAAGACTAACTTATCTCGAGGAAGAAAAATCCGCGCGTGTCGATAACGTCCACATCGATCGCGCCACGCGCACAACATACAAGCATACGCGCGTTTATCCACGGGTGTAAGTGTACGTATCCCATGCACCTTGCGTACATAGACTGCGCGTGTATAATGAAATGCGGGATGCACCGCGCGCAACGCAGTCTGCGGCAGCGGCTGCCAGCTTGTCTGGCAGAGTCGAGCGAGCGGCTTTTAATACCAGCTTTTCTGCACACGCACACACACACACACACAAATACACTCTATCTATTCGCGAATGTGGGCACATGCATGTGTATGTATATTCGTAATAGCCTATAGCAGCACATATTATGCACGAGGCCTCGAGAAACCGGACCCACGCGAGCTCGCCCGATAGAAAACGAGCGAATTTTATAGCTCGACTCTTCCTTGAGAGCGAGCGAGTCGGAAGGAGAGAGAGAGAGAGAGAAGGGGAGCTTCTGTATACATCGGCCGATACGCCGCTATGTATGTTTGTATATGTTGCAGAGAGGAGAATCGCAGCAACACATATACACATAGTGGTAATATAAGCGAGTCGCGCGGTGTAGCTACTCTCGCGCGCAAAAAACCGCGACTTCATGGGCTCTCTCTGTGTACGCTTTGTGTACATAAGGTGTAATGGGCGTGTTCGGTGATTGATTGTTTTCCGTTGTACTTGTACTGTTGTGATGCTCATGCGGGTGACGATTGACCAAGATCGGTCTTTTTTTTTAACGATCGGTCGATCGTTGGCAAATACAGAGATTTGGAGTACCCAAAAAAAATTATTTAGTTCATTGAGAAAATTATACGCAGTCTGATGTACTTTGAAAGAGAAAATCAAATTAGTTCCGATGACATTGCGGGACTTTTACAGAACTTCTAGACTTTAGGCGGAATCAATCTATTTAATAACTTTGGATGGATTCTAAAGACTGTGCATTGAAAAATAAGATATCCATGCTGTACAATCACCGATGAAGCATGGACTAATACATTTTATTTGTTCTCTTTGCAAACGGATGAATATTTAAAAAACATACGAATGATTATTTTTTTAGGATGCTCAATCAATGAAGCTTCTTTTTGTAATAATCAAAGTGTGAGTCCATTAAATCGAATCGTACAGATCGGAATAGGGTCGATCCAGTGGCTTCTCTATCGTGGCGTACGTGTGAAAAATATGTAAAAAAGGGCTTTTTACCCAATATGACATTGAAAAATAGTAAATCATAAATAATCGAGTCACGTGAATTCGCCTCTAATTTTTTAAATTCATACATTCATGCAGACACATGCGAGAACCCGCTTCATGTAATATTACAATGAAATACGGAAAGTGTTGTAAACTGGTCTATTATTCATAAAAATATTGTACTTCATATTCAGAAACGGAAATCGCGGATGTAATTAAACTGAGGCACCCAATAATATTTGCCATCAAACGCACATTTCGAGCGCCGTACAGAGTTAATTTATTAATTCTTAGATACACGCACTTGCCTTATCCTCAGATCGAATAGATAACGAGGAAGAAAAAACGCGTTACCGATTTTGATGATACACCTTTACTCGTCGATTTTTTCCGAGCACCACGGAGAAAGAGAGATGGGGTTTTCACGCGAAATTCGCGCGATGACGTCGATACCGCACTATCGCCAAAAAAAAAAAAAAAAGCAAAACACTCATCCACTTGTACACAAGCGCGCACTCGCACTCGCCTTCTTACGCATCGCGGCATTTATATAAATACGCCCGAGCTATAAAAACACCCGGCGATCTCCGAAACAAAAAAAAAAAAAAAAAAAAAAAAAAACAGACCTAAGCCAGCAGCTCTAGTCCAGTCTCCCCCTTCCTTTTTCGTCATTAAATCCCAAATGATTCGGCAAATAAACGACAATCTTCCTCGAAAACTTCCACCGGGGTATATCCTTCTTCGCAGCCGCGATTAGGCCTGAAAAAAAGAGAAGCCGACGCGCAGGCTATATCTGCGAGCGTGTGCCGTTTCATCGGGCCGAAAGGCGACGGAACTGGTTCTCGGCCGATCTTTGGAAAAAAAGTAAATTAACTGAAAATGTTATGCGCGCAAAGTCGCGCTGAAATAATTACAGGGCCGCGTCTTTATTTTTGTACACGTGGCACATCGTCTTCCGACCCTTTTCCTTTTTTTCCATGCGTATAACTACGACACGCGCTTTTTTAGCCCCAGCTAGTGCCAATAAACCGTATTCGGTGCGTAACTCTGAACACAGCTGTTTGGAAGAATTCTAAGCGCTCCTCGGATCTGTTCATCCGCATGATAATTATGCTGTAAAATACGAGTTCGTACGAATCGCTCCAAAGAATCATCGCAACACCGTCGCGATGAAAGATATCGCCCGGGAACGGGGGAAGCCCCGAACTTCGTATTTTCAAATTCTACGAGCAGCCAATCGCGCACTCGCATCGCTGTTCCGTTCTATTTTTAGACCGCGCGGTGTCGTTATCGCTGATGATACCAAACGATCAAAATACAGCGGGCAAAAACGCCAACGCGTGCGGTGACGACGATACAGCCGAATGTGCGCAATACATACGTGCATGCGTATGGTACACGTGTGAGAACATACGTTATAGCGACGCGAGCGAGCGAGACGAGTTCGGCGCGCGCGTGATTCTTCGCTTCGCGGTAATTACGTCTATTACGGCTTTGAGCAGATAACGAGAGTGTGTGTACGGACACGCGATTGTAACGAGTAACAACACTCTTGTGAAGCCATTGCGTTGAGAGCCCGATCCATGAAAGCGTTCGACATCCCGTTTTTTTTTTTTTTTTTTTTTTTTTTTTCTTTTTTTAATCACTTTTGTTTTCTTTTTCTGAATATTCATAAAAATATAGAGACTTACTGGGTATTTTGTACATCTAAATACATCTGTGGGTAAAAGTACTGATATTTGAAGAATGTTTTGGAAAATGTTTTTCATCAGTTTGTATAAAACAAATATTTGCACAAATTATTATGATTTTAATGGTCTCGTCCATAGTACTAAAAAATTAAATTAAATTTCAATTTTACTGGAGTTCCAAAGAATTAAAGTTGATTGTTTAGTTCATTTGTATTTTAAATAGAGATTGAGTTTTATTTGTAATTCGAATGAGTTTTATTATTTTAATAAATATAATTGTTGATGATTAAATAAATTGAAAAATAAAATAAATACGAATGGAATTTTTTATTCGATGCTTTGTATATACAATAGTAAATGTTTTTTAACACTACAGAAGACTCACTGATCTTCAAGTTTCAAGAAAAAAATAGACGAACGAGTAAAGAAAATTGTCATTGACGTCGTATCTTACAAAACAATTCAATTTTATAGTTATTGAAATCGATTGATCATTAAAATTTTATTTTAAGACATTACATGTTTTAGAACCCTGGCCTCATCTTTCTAATCGATGAATAATTTTTTGAAAGAATTATTTCGATTCTATCAATTTTAAACTAATAAAAATTGACAACATACAGTGTATGTAAAGCAGAACACCACCCCATGCTACATGTGTTCCAACAGTGGAACGTAATGTTATTCAAAGGGAAAATGTGCGTTCCAGTAATTGGACATCAAGTACTTAAGGTCACTTTTCTCATTGTTCACCTCGGTTCACGTAGTGGAACAGTGAAAAACGAGGTAAATTTTTTTTTACCGCAATAACATGTAAAATCACCATTCGTTTGTTCATTGATCCTGATGGTCAAATTAATTTGTTTGCACCGAAAACTTCTAGAATTAATAACAATGATGTTGACAAAAAATGTAACGACGACGAGACAAACGACCCGCGCGTTTGTCGCGCGAACTCTCTCTCCCTCGCGTCCTCGGCGGATATCGTCCATCGCCGCGCGCATTCTCGAGGCACGCGAAAAGGAGCCACCGGCTCGGCGTCCGGATGCGCGCGTTCTCGGGTGCTCAATCGAGAAACAGCAGCGGGAAAACGAGCCGAGCGAGTAAACAGAGAGAGATAGCGCGTGCGGCGGCTCCGTCGCTCGAGCTCGCGATAAAACCGCGATTGGAACGCGACGGCGCGCAGCGTCGGATTGCAAATAATGCACTCGCGCGAATGTTTGCCAACGCGCGGCCGCCTACCCCCCCCCCCCCTTCTCGCGCTCGGGCAACGCGGCGGGTGAAAAAGTAAGCTGCGTGAGAACGAGCGAGCGAGTCGGGAACCGTTCCTCCGGGGAGAGCATATCTGCGTCCTCGAGCTCTCCGCGGCGGTGCGGGGCGGTGATGCGACGGACGGTGATGCTGTCGCGCCGCTGGGTATATCGTACAGGCGGGGCGATGGGATATTTTTCCAGTTCGATGCGCGCGGAGCGCGTCGGATGAAACGTTAGTTTTGCCCCGCGAACCACGAGTTTTTTCGCTCGGAGTGGGAGAAAATAACGCCGGCGCGTGAATTTACGTTTCGAATTGATCGCGACTCGTGATAAACGCGCGAGCATTTTGATGAACTCGTTGCATTTGGTATTGATTTTAGTGTTGTTCCCACGTTTTAGATTTTTAGCATATTTTATTCAAAATAATCCCCCCCCCCCGCCCTGCGTACACTGTACGCTTGAAATTTGAAGAGAATGTTGTTGTTTCGTGTAATGGGGATTCAGCAAACTCGGGGTTCTTAAATTATCGTACAATTTTCCTAGATGTTTGAACTCCGTACATATGACATGTGAGTATGCACGTTATCGGCCACATTCAAGAATACAGGCTTTTGAATTTAATCATATGAAGCGCAAACGTTTTGTTCTTTTTATTGGGACAGAAAAATGCAGAAAAATCGAGCTCGAGGAAGCTCTTTGCCAATTAATTGGCAGCCGTTTTCTCCGCTTTCGCTTCCTTCTGAAGGAAGCTTTGTGCGTGGATCGAAAATGAAATTTTTTCGAAAACATGATAGAAATGTTTATCATCGTGTAACAGATCAAAATAAGTGATTTGGGGAAATTTTTTAGATCTCGAGTACCTACAGATCGATTTTAATCATCAAAGGCTTACACTTATAACGGCTCAAGAAAATGCAGTTTAGCATTCCCCAGTTGTTCTAAACCTATTCAATTTGACGATTAATCATTGATTTCTTTATTAATAATTTACACTTGTGGTTAGTTAATATTAATAAATCCTAACCAACTTTCAAAGAACCAACACAAATAATAGAAATGTTTTTTACAATTCCAATTACTTTATCATTGTATAAATATACCGGGAGCATAGCCAATATTTTTTTTAAACACAAACAAGTTTATCCGAACAAACAATTCATAATCAACAGATTGAGCTTTTCCAGTAGGAAAAGATTATCAAATATTTTTCAAACAAACAGCAGAAAAATCAAGCTTGCGAAAGCTTTGTCTTAACTAATCGACAGCGATTTTTCACGGTACAAACCCTTTCGCGTGAGATGACGTATACTCATGGGTAGTTGCTCTTTATATTCTGTTCAGCCTCCTACGAGTAGCTTTTAATCATCACGATTACGTTTTAAATGCCATAAAAATCCAATTTGAGTTAAGTGTCGTCATTAAGGCGGCAGCTCGGCATGCGCAAGCTCGTGGATTTTCCGGACCGTCGTAAATTTTCCGAAACAGTGTAGTTTTCTCCACAGCCGTGCATAATCATCGAGGAGGCGGCAGACGTGAAGCGCACCACGGAAACCAGTTTGTCCGCTCCGACGTGAGATGCCGAAAAAATAGAGCTCGTCCGGTAATACTGATTTTCCGACCGACGTTTGGCTGCCGTGGTTTTATTCGGGCACAAAAGTAGGCGGAGGAGGAGGACGAAGTGGGGTGGGAAAGTAGCGCTCAAAAACAAACGCCACACTGCCGCTGCCGATGCCGATAAGGTTAATGAGATTCAGCGAGTTTGAAAAAAAAAATTGTTCATCCCTTGTCGGTGGATTTTTTTCAGCTCGTGCAGCCCGTGTTTGTCCGTCCGTCGAATGAAGTGGTCGACGTGTTCATTAAGAAAAAAATGGTTAACATGCCTGAGCTTTGGACACACGCGGGATCAAAATGTCCGATCTTGAGGTTGAAGTTTCGTGCGGTGACTCGGTATAACAAGAGATACCGAGAGGAGGCACGCGATTTGCAATCGGCCAGGACGATCTTGGTTTTTTAATCGATCGTGGAATCTGTGGGTAGTAATTACCCTTGCAACTTCAAGATGATGATTAAATTGCAAAAGCGTACTTGGGGATGGTCCTCATCAGTCGAGTCATTGATTCTGTACCTCCAGCATGACCTAATACTTTCTCTTGCGTAGATTCATTGCAAACATGTATTTGACGAATCGTATGGTATTCTACGTACAATGATTTTGTTGGATTAAAGCTCACAGGAGATTACAATACATCACAATTCTCCATGACAATAAAAAGTACGTTATCGACCAAAAACTTTCCACTTCAATTGTTGTTTCAGCTCTTATCGCTGACTAGGAAGTTTACAATTATCTAGATGTAATGCACAGCAGGCAGTGCATAAAGATTCATTGCATAATTATACAAGAGCTCAGTGCATTTATAAAAATCGGTCTTGTTTTTTTTTTTTTTTTTTTTACTTCACGTATCGACACGCGAACTCATTTATATGTATTACCAATTTATTGCATCAAATTACGCAAATCAAATGTGATCGTCTCTTTATGTATCATCATTCGCGTAACTTCTGAAAACGTGAAGAGTCATACTTTTTTGCAGTTGCAATGAAAAATAGAGGAACGCTCGTAACTACATAATTCCTCCATTAGACTTTGAAATAACATGTTAATTTTACGCTTGTTAAAATCATCGATCATTTTCACTTATTTTCAAAAAACTGATAACGTAAATTAGTTTCCTGTGAATACATGCATGTATGCGCATGCAATCATTTTTTTTATGATACATTATTCACACACTCCAAGAACTTGAGATTTCAATGCTAGTAGCATTATTAAGCTCGATTGCAAGTATACGTAAAAGAAACAAAATCACATACTTGAAAAATTGTCCCACTAACAGCTCGATGAATCTTTCACGATTGTTTCAATAATTTTGTTTTCTATTTTTAACAAACAATGTTTACAAGTTAATTTCAAAGTTAAATTTAACAGTTTTGAAATAATTTTTCAATATGGATATTGTGATTCTTATATATTGCGCACTGTACTTAACATGTGTCCAAGTAAACTTATTAGGTTAATGACTATGTGGTCTATTACTTTTTATTTGTAATGTGTGTACGAGTGTACAATTATGCAGTACGGATAAATATTTATAATTCGATTTAATTATAAATAAAGTATTATATCATAACTATGAGTTGTTCATTTGAAAACTTTCATTACTAAATAGCTTTTTATTCAATAAATAATGCTTTATAAATATAAAATCAAAATGATCTAAATAATAAAGTAAAAAAGATCAAAATTATTTTCAGAATGCCCTTAGTGAAGCTTTCTATACTCTAAAATTATCCATGTGTTTATCAGTATACAATAAATTAATTGAATAGAAAAAAAAAAACTACTCCGACTGATTTACATATTTCTAAATCACATATGCTGAAAACAGTACTGAAAGAGATAAGTATTACGCGATGATGACGTCAAAGCCTTAGCTGCTTGTGTAATACCGACATTAACTAATACCTCGTCACTGGACGTTCTAAAAATATACCTGGATATTTTTTTCTATGATGGTAAAAACACCGAGAAGGCAAAAGAGAGTCGAGACACCAAGAAACAAATAATGTATTGTACAGTCACAAGAGATACAATCAATAAACAATTAACTGCAATCTCATGAGGATGGCACAAAAAGATTTTCATTATACTTGTACTTTTATACCGGTGCATGACAATGTTTATCAAAACTTTGAATACACAAGTCTTTTATCCAGTGAGTTATCTGTTAAATAATTATTAGAATTTTTGAGATTCCATTCGTTTCAGTAGTAAATTTTGATAATTTCGTATTCTAATTTTCTTCACTATATGAATACTATATTGCGCCAAACATACTAAAACATTGCACTAATGTATACATAATTATATCCAAATGGTAAAAGAGTAATCATTGTTTCACTTTATATTCAAAATATCAAACAGCTTCTTCAACAGAAATTATAAAAGAACACTCCATTAGGATGGATTAGAGATACTTTAAATCCAGCTAATACAAATTTGAAGAAGCGTTTGAGGACAATGGTAACATGATTAAATCAGCAAACGAAGAGTTTTAAGAAAAACATTGCTAATATAATAAAAAATGCGCATAAATGTATGCTTCAAAGAGATTATGTTATTGTCCAAAAGAGAAGATGGTGTACCAAATAAAAGCTTGGGGGACTTTTTAAAATTTGCAAATCCAGAATATTAATGGACCCATACCTTGCAAATCGATTTAACAGGTAATAATAAACTTGAAGGTGGCCGGCAAGCGTGTTTCAGAAACTTTTGGGTGGTTTCATTCTAATTTTTGCGTACCCCCGAACCACCGCCGTGACTCGGCGACTTCCCGAACAATTTTCACCAAACATAGGATTTCCGACCGACTGCTTGATAAAATTCGATACTCCATCACTTCGAGCCCATCAAAGTTTCCGGCCAGGACGATGCGCGCAAAAAACCACCAACAATATACAAGCCTCTCGGGGTAGCCCAACCCTAAGCTCGTAATTCGAGATGGACGGAGTATGACCATCGAAGAAGTAAGTGTGTCAAACCGACGTAAAAACCGTGCAACCCTGTGTACAGCTTCGCGTCCGTACGTACGCGAAATACAATACACTCGACGCACCGATGAATATCACTAACCATCATCGGTCACAGCGATACCCAACTCGAAGCTCAAAGCCGTGAATCAAAGAAGAAGAAGTTAGGGGGGGGGGGAAACCCACACCTCATTACCCACATTAACAGCGAGCGCAGTCCCGGCCGACAGATATCCGCGCTCTCGAAGCCAACCGCGAGCCGGCCTCGCGGCGCTTCTGAACTTTTGCCGCGCTCTTCTCGCGCTCCCCTCTCGGCCGCGGCTGTTGCCACAAGCGTGCACTACGCACGCGTTATCATTTTAATACGCCTTGTCGCGCGCCGTGGGAACGCAAACGCGCCGTCCAGCGTCTGATACGCCTGCAGTTGTTCTCCCGCTTCGCGCCTCGCTCGGTCGATTCGTTGTACGAACGCGGCGGCGGGGCGAGGACAGAAGGAGAGGGACGAGCGAAAATACAGGTCCCGGCCGAGGAGAGTCCAAACGCCAAAATCCAACCGGTCCAAAACCACGATTCTGCCGTCGCCGAGAGCACCGATGCGAACGCGCGTCTAATTTCCGCCGTCGCGATCAGCGACCTCGTTGTTCATCGCTGTCCGGGACGATTCGCGCGGCGAGTCGTTCGTCAACAGTTTTGCGCGCCGATCGTTTTTTGATCAGAACTTCCAAAACGTTGATTCGCTGGGTGCTGCGATGTGCAGGCTGCTACGGGACGTTGCGATTTACAATTGACGGTACAGCTTCGACTTTTGGAGAAGGATGATGTAACTGTGACAGATCGGCCCAACGAAGCGTACTTTCATATTTAATCGTAGTTGAGTAGCCTCTATATAGTACTGAAATCATACTCAAATGGAAGTATAATGTGTGCAAAACTATAATAGATTTCGTATAGTTTTTACCGACGACCAAGCAGATAATAAAGTAAAGGCATCGGCGATCCTGAATTGGTTCCCACCACATTTCTCCAGATATGATAATTGTGGAATTTGTTCGTGGGATTGGTGGTTCCCGGTTGATTCAGAGGCATAGTGGAATTGGTGGTTTCCGGACATTACAACCGGAGATGTCGAGTTTGGTACTATTTGAGCCAGTATATGTATACTGTCCCAGCGCATCTCGAGGTGTTTTCTGTACTGTAAAGCTGTTTGTCAACCTTTAGAGCCTATTTCAGTGCACACTTTTGTCACTATGCCTCTGAATCACCCGGGAACCAATCCCACTATGCATCCTAATAACCCAGGAACCGATTCCAGAACGGCCATACAGGCATATCGTAAGGTGCAAATAGCGGTAACATACGCTTTAGCTTCCGATTAGTTTTGACATCGCAACAAATCAGTGTGAGATATATGTTTAGGCTGAAATCGATAAAAGCTGCTGCTTATACGTTGATTTTAAGACACTACGATTATGTTTTTAAAGCAAAAAATACTAGTTTTCCGACCTCGGGCATTTTTTCAACCCTGGTACACCCTCGGTAGGAAAAACAGCGTTCGCCGGTTTAAAATTCTACTCGAGGTTCAATCTTCAAATCTTTGAATCACGTCAACAACACTTCACATCTTTCGGCAGCAGCAGCAACAACAACAACAGTTTGTTCCAAACACACCCACAGCTCGCACGGATTAAATATTCGCTGCAAGAAGAAGAAGAAGAAGAAGCCACGGTACACAAAGTATGACATCTTCGTACACCGCGTAAACACATCTGCCCACATACGCCGGCCTGCAATTATCTCCATCGACGATATACATACATACATGTGTAAGTATATACAAGCGCGATCAAACAGCGAAGACCGAGAGGAGCCGCACGGACGTTGCCTTACGCTCTTTAATGATAGTGCACGGCTCTCGGTGCTGCTGCTGCTGTTGTGTCTGTGTACAGCGCACCACACGCACGAGTGGTGTGTATATACAGTTGCTGGTTGTTATACAGTATTACCCGCTGCCGCGCCGCGATTAGGACAGCTTATAAATAACGATACGAGCGAGCGAGACTCGCGTTGTGTTCTCTGCTGCCCCTCTTCTTCTTCTTCCACGATACCCGTCCGACGCTCGTATTTTTCCTTTTTCTTTTTTTCCATCTCCCCAGCGCGTACGCGATGCACGACGGTCGATTGCACGCTTTCGGGATTTATTTGCCGCCCCCTCCCCCCCCCCCGGCCCCTTATCGCGCGCGCTGCATTAGGCCAGCCGAACTCGAGGTTGGGGATACATCGCGCGGCTCGTGCACGCGTGTCGTGCGTGAAAAACCGATGTGCCCGTCGGACTGCGGCAGAGGACGGCGTTCGATTCGGTATATTTGACTGCTCGCACGTACGCGATGCGTGCTTAATTACAAGAGCTGGGGCTGCGATGATGATGAACAACAACGCCGCACTTATCAGAGAGACTCGTGGATCCTCTCTCGTGGGCGCGTCGTGATATAACGCGCGGGCGGCCGATTTTTTCATCCCGAGCAAACTGATGTGAATGCACTTCGATGAGCACAATACTTTGACGGGTTCTTCGTCTTGCGGCGATTGAAGTCGGTTGGAACGATTTTTTCAGGGTTCAGTTTGCCAACAGTTTTTATCGACGTTTAACGCGTATCGATCCAAGATTTTTTCAAATCTTGCGTCATTGAACTTTACTTTGAACAAGAAGTTAGAATGATCGTCGTAAATACTTTTTCTTACAGCGATCTTAGAGAATAGTTTTTTTTTTTTCATTTTATTTAAATTTAATTTCGACTGCAATTTTATTCATTAGTTAATTAAGGATTTGCGGTCGAACAGATCTTTGAAAAGTGAGTATTACACATTCAATTACACAAGCGAATAAAATCGTTCGCGTACAAGTAAAGAATTACCGATGGGTATACTAAAAGGTTTGTTCTCATTTTCGAATGTTATTACAAGGTACTGAATTGCAGTTGACATTTGAAAGAAGAAACAAAAAAAATTAGTTTCATATTGATACAAAATATTCTGTGTTGAACATGAGATATGATTATCAGCATTGAGTTGGACGTAATGAGATGCAAGAATCACAACGAACCTTCGAGTTTTTGCTTGTATCTGATGGTGATTATTTATTTGTATGAAAATGTGTTAATTTACTTGTGTCATTAAATGTGATCAATTTAACATTTGTCGGTCAAATAAAGACTTATTTGAACAAAGTTGCCAATTATCTTACAAGATTGCATGTGAAAATTTTTCAAAGTTCGTACACATAAAATTTCTCTAAAATGAATATAATTATAACAAGAGTGCGAATTAAAATTAAAAAGATTTTCACGTGTTTTATATCAACATTATTTCAAAACAAAGTTCACTAACCACAAAATAAGTTATTTAAAATAATACTTTTCTGCGCGAGCAATTACTGATTCGATTAACTTTATTCGTCCGTTACAGGACTGTACTACAACTGGCTATTATAATTTCTCGTTCAGTTGTACTAATCGATTTTGCTGCTGAAAATTCCAAAACACCGTGGACGAATTATTTAATTCATCGTGGAGCAACAAAAAGAATCCGACCAACAGCATGTCAAGGAATCAATGATTCCAAAAAGCGCTTCCGATACTAAAATCAACATACACCATATGATACCTACTTACACGGCGGACGGATTATTTCTCATCGAACTCGAGACAAGCGATTCAGCAAATCTTAGCGTCTCTCGACGTTACCATCCATGTCATCTGATTATTCGAGGCAACCTCGAGGAGGTCGGCCCCCTGCGAAAAAAACGCCTGTCGGGATTCAGATGTACGGTACGCTTCCTTCCAAACATCTTCTCAAAAATTGATCATCTCAGTTGGCGCGCAGCCGTCTTCTCTTCTCCACCGTCATTATGGCCCACAAAGTTGGGACAACAAAAGGCAATAACCCGCAACTGTAAATAGAGTCAATACAGGACGAGCGTGATAATTACAAACGACTCGCTCTTCCGTCCACGCGCCAGATTTTCTTCTTCGAAGATCGTGGGTGTTGCATCTGCATAGTTCGATCCATCAGCGACGCCTCGTTTTGCCTGCCTTTCTCTCTTCGCCTGACGCGGCCAGAGCCGTACGGTAGCTCGCTCGTTCCGCACTCAATTACACCTATAAAAGCGCGCGAGGCGTGTAATTGCCGGAAGCACCTTCGCTTTTCCGCGCTGCGCGCGTGGACTTGTGTATATATACGTACAGCTGTGTGTACTCGGAGCTTCGTGCATACACGTTTTGTCACCGCCACGTAAGGCGCTTGCTCGCGGGGTTTTATGTGGGGGGGGCAACGGCGACGACAATGGGCACAACTTTCGATCTGGCTGTGTTTTATGCGCGCGGCGAAACGAAATGCATTGTTTTCTCTTCTTTTAATTCCAAGCAAAGTGTATATGTGTAGGTATCGGTGCGCGTGATCTTCTTTCGATAAATATTTATCCTGC
This sequence comes from Copidosoma aretas, assembly GCA_030522625.1. NCBI lineage: Eukaryota > Metazoa > Arthropoda > Insecta > Hymenoptera > Encyrtidae > Copidosoma > Copidosoma aretas. The sequence continues at coordinate 6,129 of JAPYYV010017905.1, read as the reverse complement.
GATTTCGACTTATTGTGCACTTGGCTAAAGGAAAATTCAAATGAACTTCTGTTATCGATCGACGTTTGTAAGCACACGTGTAGTATGCGCATTATACGCACACCACGCAACTGTCAATCCATCATGGACTGATCTGTCGATAACGGAACATGATTTTACGCATGTGTGATAGCAAATGTGCATGAAATAACAACAGTAGCACCAATCGCAGTCGAAGCAGAATGGTCATTTATTGTACAGTTTTTCCAATCGTTCCTATTTTTGTACAAAACCTATTTCCATGATGCGAAGCCTTGTCCAATTTTACACCCATCGTGCATTATTTCGCCAAGACTCGAACATCAAATTTACTCACATTCCAATTCGTTCGAACGAGCAAGCTATCGTCGAAACGTTCACAATTGTTCTCGAAGATAATCTGCCCGTACATACAGCTATCGAGCAGACCCCCGTTTCCCGGAATCCTGCTCTTCGCCGATGGATCTACTCGTGCGCGCGAGACGCGTGTAGGTTAAATCTTTTTCCTCGCCGCAAAGACTTTGTTCTCACTTTATCATCCCAATAAAACTCGAGTTTACGCGCGCACACGTGTCTTGCACACGATGATGCCCGCTGCTGCACGCGAGCTTTCAGTCGTCCCTCGCACATTACTCACCGCGCGCGTACGCAGACGTGTTGTGTTGTACTTCGTGTGCCTGCGCGAGGGCGATTTGCTGGGCCGCGCTTAGCGCGCCGTGTGGCGTGTGAAAGGCGTAATTTGCGCCTTTTATGTGCGCCCACCGTACATACACGTACATGCGTCTTGGACGCGAAATCATTCCTCGGAGTGGTTCTTCCTTTCCCGCCTCTCTGTTTCTCCGCTCGGCTCGATCTTCGGCTGCAATTACGCGGTATACATGGGCCAAGTGTCGGTATCACTGCCTCGTTGAGCAGAGGGAGTGAATTTCTGGTGTAATTGGGTGTAACCCTTTTGGCTCAATGCTTCCTCGAAGGGAGCTGTTGCGAAAATCGCCGGAAGCACCGGCACGTTTCGATATGGTTGCAAGCATCTTAAGAGCATCTCTTAAGCCGGCCTGATTGAATGTACTGTGTCTGATTACAATCTTACGTGCGGCATTTTTTTTATTTACGTTCGGATTCTTTTCGTATTCGGCATGTACGATTGTATGTTGAGTAAATATACCCATCCGGACTGATCGGGTCGGTTGATAGAGTGTTGGGTCCAGACTAAGATCGCGGGCGAAACTGCGAAAGAGCGCAAACATGTATTTACAACAACAACAAAAATGAAAAAATTCACCGTTCTCTTTTGTTAATATTATATAGGTTTAAATAACTCTACGTATACAACAAATACAAAAAGTGAAAAAAGTCCACCGCTCAGCTGATAAAATAACATGCTGCGAATCTTAATTATGGTCACCAAATGCTAAATAACCACACACCATGTATAACTTGCAGAGCCACTGAAGAGGTCAATTAGTTACTGGATAAATTAAGCGATAAGCCAGTTTTTGTACGCTTTGTTCAGGCTTATGAACACACATAAGAAAATTATATCGAATAAATCGTTCTTTAAAAAAAAAAAAAAAAATAGAGTGTTGGGTTAACCCATCATAACTATAAGCCTTTTTCTTGTGGGTTCAAGTCCCAAACTTTGAGCGCAAGATGCGAGGTGGAAAATGAAAATGTGACTGGTAAAAGCGCTTGGAAATGACGAAAGATTAATGCTGAAATAAATGTATTTGTGGTTATATGTATTGGATTGTTGTGTTTTATATGTTTTTTTTTTTTTTTTTTTTTTTTTTTTTTTTTACGAAATGCTATATTGCATCGATTTGGAACCCGGGAAATGCACCGGGTCGTTTCGGTATGGATTTACCAGAATTTATTCCACCGGGTTTTCCTGGGATTTTTCTCGCCTGCCAACATAACTCTGGGCTAACGTGGATTATGTGGAACGGTGTGGGAAAAGTTGGATCGGGGTAAAAAGCTGGGAATAAATAATAATGAAGGTGTAGAGGGATACGTAACAGCTTGGAAACGGCTGTACGAATGGAAATCTGCCCTAAAAAATATTGTTATCCATCGATTCTAGTTGAAATGAAATAAATTACATTTTGACCAGTATTTTTTTGTTTTATTATTATTTATACATCATGGATATTCTGACAACAGTAAAATATATGTTATCGTAGAATAATGTATTTAATAAATTACCAAAACTAAATGGAATACAGACCAATGAAATACACTAAATAGGTTTCATTCGTGTATCGCAAAAAATTTTCACGTTATCGTATAAACATTGCTCTACACTCTTAACATGCTGAATATTTAAAAAAAAAAATTTGGATGCCTTTCTCCGTGTAATCGTTTATGGAGTAAAGCAAGCCTTGAAAAAACAAATTAAATTAATGAAAGTTTCCAATCCTCCAATGCGTTTCGTCTCTGAAATTGATAATATCTTAGCGTACGGCAAATTAAAAAAATAAACTTTTTAGGAGTAAAGCACTCTTCCTTTACGTAAATCATAAATCCTTTTATTATAAGATTCATTTATTGAATTATTTATTTGTTGTAATCCTCGTTCGAAACACGGTTGTTTGTAAAAATGTTAAAGTATGCCAAACAGCGCTTTCACCTATTTATATACTGTCTCAAAAAATCATTGACGCCCCAATATTTTTACTCGAATGATGTTGAAATCGGATCAGCGTGACTAATTTTCATATCCGTCCTTGGAAAAAAATACATCCCGAGCTCTCTTCAACTCCGACGCTAAAAATAGCGACGAACAGCGGATGTTGACAAAAGGCTATTGTTTGTTCGTCAGATTTTAAGTTATCAAAAGTCGACTCTAAATACTTTGATCTAGTTTTTTCAAGTATATTCGAGTTTGAGCAAGCAATAGAAAATATAAAGAATGTACCAACTATTTTATCTTATTCTGTACGACTTTTTCGTCGTTTTTCATGGTTTATTTTCGCGCCTTCGTCCAATTTCCGCGTACTCCCAACGAGCCTGGAATCCATCAATTCCACACACGCTTCGCAATTGGGTGTTAAATCCTGATCAAACACTCAAAGAGTACTCGTACACGAGCTTGTTGCCGATGACTATTGCCAGCCGACGTTTTCGCAAAGTTTCGAGCAAAATTAGAATCACCAGTGAGGACGCGACGATGATCACATTTTTCGCTGCAAACGACACGATGACAACAGTGTGTTACTTTTTTTGTTTTCTTTCCGCAAGTCGAGTAAGAACCGCAGCAGCCGAATTACAATCGAGACCTGAACATCGATGAGAAACCATCAAAAAATGACGTCCATTGGCCACAATTGAAGAGAAAAACCAAAAACGACACCCACCATCGATAACGCGAGGAGATCGACCCAAAGCGACTCGGAAAGAAGGCAAACGGCACGGGTCGGTCGATCGCGCGGAGGCAAAAAAGGGAAGAAACCAGCTCTGCTATAATTAGGCTCTCCGCGGCCCGCGCGCGGATTTCGCAAAACGCCTTGTCTCCGCGCGCGGGCGATTTTTTTTCCACCTCCCACACCCCGGGCCCGTTTCTTTTTTGCTCCCCCCTGCAAACGAGCCGCGACGAACAGAGTCGTTGCAAAACCCGCGTACGGGCTCGCGCGCGTGTATGCAGTACGCCGTTTTCAGCCGGAGATAAGGAGGCGGGGGGAAGATGTTCTCGGAAGCGCCGAGGCGCGCGAATCAAAGCGCGATGCCCTCTCCTCCGATTACACCCGCGGTCGCCGCGGCGTTGCGCTCGGCGGGTCTTGGTTCGGGAACCGCTGCAAAAATCCATCGTTCCGGGACAAACAGTTACAACTCTGCCAAGTTCGTGTCACAGGTGTGATTGTGGCACCGTCGCTCCACTGCGGGAGCCGTCGCCTCTATTTTGGGTATTATGAATAAATACCGGCATTCGCGTCTCGCGGTTTCCGAGTTGAGATCCGTCGGGCGCGCGTCGCAGCCCTCGCGGCCGGCCGACCTTTCGTTCGGTCGCTTTGGCGCTGCTCTCCTCGGATCCTTCGCGCCCCGAAAGAAGCTTCGGCTTATTATTAACCCCGCCGTCGTTTATTTTCAGCCGCCGCTGCTTAAATCTGCCGAGGGACGGTCGCACGTACATATGCGTCGCAGCGGCTCGCGTCTCGGCGCNNTACTTGAAGATTTTTCCCTGGGATCTAAAATCGCGGCAGGCAAACGCGCCCAAGTTGAACCAGCTGGACCTTACGCTTGGTGAAACGATTCTTTTCGGGTATTTAATCGACACGAGCTGAGTTACGTCGTCTTGGATGAACAGGAATTTTAAAAGGTTTGGATTGAATTCGAGAAAAGTAAATTTGTTTCACCCTCTACCTTACAGTTCACACAAAACTAAGTGCGTTTTTCTGGAAAATAAGATCAAAAGATTGATGTGAATAGAATCGGAACAAGATCATGGCGTTGAAGAAGGTTTCTAAGATCAAAAGATAAAAAGATGTATCCATACTCGGATGAACCGTGCATGATTTACATTCGTTATCTGGCTTGTATACCTGTATTAAATTCATCGCTACATTTACTTTCTTGTTTGTTAATTATTACGTCGAACAAATGATACTTGAGCAGTTAATAATGTTGTTTACCTTGTTAACAAACAATACTAACCGCTACGAAAAATTTTTCTGAATATCTTAAATTAATGCACTCTCTCTCTCTCTCTTGTCTTGGCGACAGCTGCCTCGTTGGGCCGCGCAGTCTATTCTTAGATGTCTATGGTACTCCCACAATGATTATTGATCGTTTCCAAAATCATTCAATCAATCACTCGATCTTACACACGCGTTATTGTAAATCAATCGATTGGACGATTAATCAATTCAAAAGTCACTCACTGCTCTTACAAAGCTATCCGTGATCAGCTCACGCCTTGATCTTTGGAAAATTATACAGTTTGAGAAGTCAAGTCTCGCGTCACCACTTCCGCATACAGAATGACAAACAATGACTAAACGAACGTCGCTTCGCGGAGTATATGATATGTCTGACGTAAGAATTGTATACATGGGTGATTACACAGAAACTGATATAGTTCACGAAGCCTATCGTTGAACGGTACAGACTAAATATCTCCAGGTACGTTTCTATATCAAGTCGTTGAAATTTTTTTATGCATAGCTGCGTGAAATGGAAAAAATAGGTCGAAATGTCATTGCCGTAACGCGGAGCATTTCAAATTTTCATTTAATTTTTAATTTTTATAAACGTTTTTAACCAAGGTGTCTAGTAACTTCTCTTGTGCAGGTTTAGGATAAGAGAGCAAATTTTATTTGAAAGTGCGAGTCGTTTCATTTGTGAAGCCTAGTCTTGTCACTTTTAAATTGCACGCGACAAATGATTTTTCGTAATAAAGGGGTAAAATCTTGGGAAATCGAATTTGAATGTTTTGTATTGCAGAGCAAGCTAGTATATCGCCCAATTTTTTTCCGGCCTAAATTCGAATCTGGTTGGTCGCGGTATCGTCGTGAATATAGACAGTTCGACCCGGTAAAAAAAAGGGGTCATTACCGTAACGCACTTCACATCGGAGGTATGGATGAAATTATCGGTTGGTAAACTACATTGTACGACGAGCAGACGTGAAAAACGAAATTTCACTGCGAAACTCCCATTTGGGGCTTCGGAACCGTAAAAAAAGTACCGACGATTATGAAATCACATCGTAAAACCATCTTTCGATCACTAAAATTGTGGTAGTGCGACCAAACATTTTTAATCCAGCAGCGTGTCCCGTAGTGCCTCATCACGACGACGAATGTCACGCCTCAACTGCACGAATGCATCGTTAATGATTGGCGCCAGTCTCCGGTGACTCGTACAATTAACGAGGGATGCTCGCTAATCCCAATTATTAATAATACCGACCGGGCGCGTCCCGTCACGAGCCGCTAACGAGCGATCCGACGGGGAGCGCGGAGCGAACAGCTGCTAAGCGCCCCTCGACTCGCACCTCGCGCGAAGCTCCCCAAAAGCGCGCGTTCCGCGAAGGCGCTCTCGAAAAAGCCCCGCTGGAAGAACAGCCGCGTCCAAATGTATCGCGAGGCGCGCGGAGGAGGGGTGTGAAAAAAAAAA
>JAPYYV010017903.1:0-30514 GCA_030522625.1 Copidosoma aretas | reverse complement strand
CACTCGCTGTTCGAGTGAAAAAAAAGTCTCTCGAAGCTACGAGTGAATTTTTACTGGCTTCGAGTGAATTTTCACTCGTAGCTTCGAGAGACTTTTTTTCCATCGAGCAGCGAGTGACTTTTTCATTCGTATCGAGTGACCGGATTCTCACTCGATACGAGTGAAAATTCACTCGAAGACATTTAGAGAGTACCTCACCAACTTACAATTTAGAAAATCACCATCGGTATACGTGTATACCGCCTAAATTGATTCTTTTCATGTCGTAACGAAGCCAAAGGAACGAACCCCGAATAGAAGGGACATAAGTAGAGTTTAGTGTCTCTCTGTGCGTGCATCAACATGAATGCATCCATAAGTTGGCCAATGTGCCGCGACGCGACAGGTCAATCAAAGTGACGAGCGAGCGCGCACTCGATGAACCATTGAATGCAAATGACCCCGGGAACACAACAACGACGGCGAGGGGAGTGGAGTCGGCAAAAAGATAGAGAGAGAGAGAGCGCGACGCAAGCCGTTTGGGATCAAGATTGATTCCCCGAAATCCTTTGAGAGCCGCGAACGAGCCCTTTCGGCAGCTGCCTCCTCTTCCAGGGCTTTAATAAATTTCAATTAAGAAATTTCATTGTTTTTTGCATGCCTCGCGGCGCTTCGGCTCGGATAAATTCTTGTGCGCGGGCCCGCACACCCATACGTATATACATCTGCTCTTGAATTCAAAATCGCATTCCTCGACGCTTGAGCAGCAAAGGCACCGCCCGCTGGGCTCTTCTCCCTCTTCATTCCGGTCTTCTGAATTTTCGGTTTCCCGTGAATGCCCGCCGTTTGCCTCGTATACATTTCTACATTTATACAGGTATACGCGGTGGCTTTGTTTCCTCGCCATTGAAATGAGGAGAAAGCTAGAGGTAGCGCTCGCCCGAGTAAATTGTTCAATAGGCGTTGCTAGTCCTCGAATGCAAATTGGGTGTATACATCGGGCAATGAAGGGAAAGGGACGAGTTAGCGGATATATTATGCCAAGAGCTGTTGGATAGTTTGGCCGCGTGTTTTTTTTCGCGCGCTGCTCTTCGCCGCCGACGAGAAGCTGTATCGAGGTAAACAGGACGGTGTTGAATTAATCATGACAAATGTGTGCTCTTGTGTATGCGTATTATGCAGTATAGAGAGGAAGAGGGGGAAGGGGAAGAGGTTGAAATTTGCATGATTGATTGCCAGTGTTTCGCAAACAAATTCAAAACACTTTGTGCGCCGGCTATGATTTACGAGAGGACGTGAATACTTGGAAATGCATCGAACGGTATAATATACTATTAATTTCAGATTGTTGTCGGGATGGATTGCGTTTTACTCTGCCGAGTTTTATTAATAGTGCGATTGTTTCGAGCGATTCCTGAAAGGAAAACATTTACGAGTTTGATGATGAAATGAAAATTGCATCGCTAGGCAATGATTTGGAAAATCAAGATTCAAGTTTTTTTTTAGTGCTCCCTCATAGAGGAAGCTTTGTGATGGACAAAAAACACCTGTTCTGATAACATGTTATAAATATGTTTTATGAAGTACTTAAACGTTTGAAATCAAAATACACTACTCCAGTAAAAATGTCCGTCTTTGTGTGTGTGTGTGTGTGTGTTGGATTATTTCTTTTTGCATTTGGATACCCATAAGTTCTGACAAAAAATTAAGATTTCACTGATATTTTATTTTTTTATTTCAATTTGATTGATTTTGAAAAATAAATTTTTTCGAGAAAAATGATTTTTATCATGCTTTAAAATGAATCGGGATATTTTTTGTTAAAAAATCTGAATAAAGTATGATAAAATGATAAAAATTCCTCTGAAAAAAATAGTTTTGATGAAAAAAAAAATAATAAATTAGTAAATTTTTTAAGTTGCAATGAAATTGCATGTACAGATGTTTATTCTTTCTATACCTGGTAAATGCTAGAATAATTTCATGCTGATCATATGGCGATTTGGCTTTCAAGGTGGTTATACCCTTATTTGTACTTATATTTATAACATCGAAAATATTTTTTCGTGAATTTCTGTGAATAAATAAAATATTAAGAATCATTGTTGCAAATAATTCAATGGATAATTAATTAGACCGCACATCCTTATGTACAGGGTTTAGTGTAAAAACCGGAAAACTATTTCCAGTTTTCATTAAATATTGTAGGTTTTTTTCAACAGTGTATAGGAAATCGTTATTGCTAGAAAAATGACTAAAAGTCAAAAATTTTCACAAATCTTTGAACAAAATTGACCAAATACGCGTGTCAGGAAAAAATTTTAATTTCCAAAAGCACGATAGTCACGTTGTGTTGCTGTGTAAGAGAGTAGAAAAATATTATATAATTTATTAATACCATTTGTTCAACGCAATCGAGGCTCATTCGATGCAGATCTTGATAGATTGAAGACTCTCAAATCGTCGTCAAACGAAACAACTCAATAAAAACGCTTGCCAGTCAATTCAATGAGAGCCAATAGCGGCAGCGTCAACGGTAACCGGGAGCGGCTGCGGCGGCGGCAGAAAAAGAGCAAATTAAAATTCATCAGCTCGATCGAAATTCATCAAAGGGATCGGGAGAAGCGCAGCATGATAATAAGCGATCAAAGCGGCGGTGGCGGCGCGGCTCTGTCAGAGGGAAAGAGGGTGAGAGAGAGAGGGAGGCTCCGCAACGGGTACACACATAGAGAGAGAAAGAGAGAGAGAGAGAGAGAGAGTTCCTGCTCCCGTTTGATTTATATACGGGTCATACGGTTGCGATATTGCTCTTAATTGCGAAGCTTGCCTGCCTTTGTTGCGGCCGCTTTTATACTTTTTTGCGCGGCTGACGTTTAATCTATAACGTGTATCGATGTGTGCATGTATGTTTTCGTAAGTCTCGGGAAGCGCGCTGCGAATGCAAGTCGTCGTCGTCGTCGCCGTTGCTCCGCCGGGAGCGGCAGCAGTAGCAGAAAGAATGACGTGATTTGTGTGTATGAATGTTTGACGTGATGCGAAGCTCCACATGAAATACAATCAGAAGGTGAATGACATACGTCGTTGGTTCGAATATATACGGATGAGATGGGTAGGATGTAAGAGTAATGGTGGGCATGGCATGGCTGATGTTTATTGCTGCTCGGGCTCGTCGGTGTTTGTGTTTTATCCGAGGTTTTATCGGTGCATTCGATGCAATAAGATTCGCAGATGAGAATGTATGCACATTTTAATTAAGGGCGGATTTTAGATTAATTTCAACAATTTGACACTGTATCCGTGAGACTAAATTAAATTTTGTAGTTACTGCGTACCGCGTACGTATGATCAATAGCAGTCATAGCCCATACGATTATGTACCTGGTGATTTGAAAAGAAAGCTATAAAATAAAAAATACGAAGAGACAGTCTAAGGCTGCGTATACGCGAGCGGAAAAAAGAGGTGCGGAATTTTGGTTCAGCCAACTATAGTTCGTGTATTACATTATACGCAGCCTTATTAATGAAGATTACAGCAGAATTATAAGAATAATTGAAGTAAAGATACAAAAAATGATGTGTGCATGGAAATTTGAAGACTTAATTTCAAAAATACAGAAACAAATAAGGTGATTAGGAAACTTGAAGGAAAAGAGAAATTTAAACAAACATAAGAGACTGAATGCAGAATTATGAAAAAAGAAAATAAGAAGTGTTGACACTATGACATCAATCTTTAACAACAGATATGTATTTTCAGACATTGAGACAAAAAAAAACAAAAAAATGTTTAAACGGAAATAAAGACACAGCTATAGGATAGTTGTACAAAATAATACGAATATAGATCTGGTGCAGATGCAAGGAGGTATAAAATCATACGTGAAAAAACAAAGATTTTATAAAATACGCAATGAAAAGCAAGTTAAAGAAAAAAAAAGGTTGAGACAAAATACTAATGAAAAAAAAAAATTAAAAGGCAGAGATACAGATTAAAAAATGAAAGACCAAGACGTGGTCACTCGTCAAAAATAAAATAAAAAGTAAAATATACAGAAACAAAAATTCAGAGATAGAAAAGCAGAGACAGAAATAAAAGTTGTAGATGTAATTTCACAAAAAAAAAACTAAAATTTTTGATAATAGACTAAGTGTCAAGAAGAAGTTAATTGGAATAAAATAATGTGTGAAAAAATATTGAGACATTGGCATAGATATATCCCTATGACTATTATTTTTCCTATGCCTCTATGACTGAGCATTCATATAGTTTCAAGGCCTGATTCTCTGATCTTTGGTGAAAACTAAAATTTAAAAGCTCAAATTCACAGGCAGCATAATTATAATAGTCTTACACATATGTAGACACGAACATACGAGTAGTGCGTACCTAAAGGTAACACGATACTTTGTGCAATTTTTCATTGCTCAATTACTGCGCAAGATATCTCGTTGAAAAAAAAAAAAAAACAAATGAAAAATGATTCGAAGGAATCTGCATACAATTTTAATATCACTCATTCCAGATAAGGTGCAGCGAGAAATTTCCAGTGTTCGTTAAACATGTAGAAAAAAAAACAAAAAACAGTAACTCAGCTTGTCACCATTCAATTAACCCGTGCTGCGCGTTCATCCAAAATGTACATAACACGCGTACAACAGCAGCAGCGGTCAAGAATTTGTTTCGAAAGCGATGAACCCGTTATCCACGCAGCAACATTCATCAGTAAAACCATACTCCGGCATATAATCGCCGTCGTTGAATCGACAGTGGAGCAGCCTATAATAAGGGTATATATGAACGATCAAGCGGCTTTCGCGCTCCTCTTTTTTTTTTCTTGTTTTTCATTCCTCTCTCGCATAAATAATTCGCGGGCATAATTTCACAGCCTGCCTGCCTGCCTGCACTGCCGCTGCTGCCGTGAGCCAAAGTGTCTGCGTACGCGTGTAATTGCGAGAGCCCGAAAATTATAAAACCAGGGGAAAGAGAGGCGAAATTGCGCGAGCGATTATTTATCGCGCGCTTAACGCTCGTGCCTCCGTTATTACACGAGGGGCCCGAGCATGATTGGACGGATACTTTCGCGTACCTCTTTTTATTCATTCGATTTTTCTTCTTCTTTTTTCTTTTTCAAGGGGAAGTCGCTCGCCTGTTTAAGACCCATTTCAATCAACCGCGTCGCACTTCTTTTTTTCTTCATCGTCGTCGTCGTCGTTCTTCATCGTTCATCGTTGGCTTGTTTTTTACAACGCGTGTGTGGGTATACATCTTTTGATCATCCATCCGGTCCTTTCCTTAATGCCTTGCGTGCGTGAGCGCAAAAAAGTGCTTGCAATCCTTAAAAATTCATTTTGCGCATTTATTAAAACGTCGTTACGTGAGTAAGTGGCTCGGGATGGTGAACGAGCTGCTGAAGGCTGCTACTGCTTTTTTTTTTTCTGTGTTAGTGGTGGGTGTTATGGGTTGTTGTGGTGAGTGGGTGGGGGTTGGGGTTTTTTTTTTTTTTTTTTTTTTGATAAGGTTGAATTATGATAGCATTTAATTATGAACCTGTTGCTTTTTATTTTTCTACTATAATAGGTCTTCGTAGAATATATCTGTAATATGGATGGGGAGGAAGAAATATTTAATTATAAATTTTGAAACATCATGGAAAATAAAGAGAAGTCTTGCAATCATAAATCTTTTTTATCAGGGATACAGTGTAATATTTAGAAGTATCATTGACACAAATGTAAATAATTTCTCGTTAATTACTTTGGACAGATGAATCATACTTGAACTGTACTTCAAATGATAATTTCAGCTTTGACATGTAGAATTAGATTTCGCAAATATTTATTTAAGATAACCAAAGGTTGTATGCTAAATTTATCTGTGAATATAATATATATAATATATCTTAAATAAATATTGGTGAAAACTACTCCTCTATTATACATATTGAGTAGAAAAAATATTAAAATTATTCAAAAGGAGTGTACACGACATATTTGAAAAAAAAAAGTTGTTACAACTTGCCCCAACTTGGGGTTAGTTATAACAGCTATGAAACGTGTGGTCATAGTAAAAATAAAGCAAATTTTCATACGTATTTCAGCTTTAATTCAATTATTTTTAATACTATCAGCTTTAGAAGAAAAAACATGCCATATAATAATTAAAATTAGCTTTCCGAGTGCTGAAAACATGTTTAAAGACTTAGACTAGTGTTAACACATATTATTTGATGATAGGCTGCCTTTTTGACTTTATTTTACGTAAAATTTTATTCTAGAACAAAAAACATTGTACAAAATCATATCCGACAGGCACAAATTTTGAGGATGAAAATCTTAGGTGTATTTTAACATGGTACAACTTGCCCCAGGAAATCGTTACAACTAGCCCCGGGAGTAATTTTTTATACTTAACGAAATTTCATAAAATTATGTAAGAACGGGAATTTTTATAAAAGAATATTAAAACTAAGTGTGTTGTGCAACTACATGCAACAGTTAATTTGGTTAATTAATGAGTTATAGATGTAAACAATTCTTTGTTACCCAACCAAAATGAATCACGTACACAGATTCGCTCACTGTGCTGTTCTGTGAAACATTTACTGTGGTGAGCTTATGCCTCATGATATAAGAATTAAATGAAGTAAACAATTTTGTTCATAAAGCTTACTGTTTCAGCAAAAATTGCGTGTTACTACTTACCTCTGTTACAACTAGCCCTTAGCTCCCTACAGTTCAAGCATGATCCATCTGTCCGAAGTAATTAACGAGAAATTATTTATGTTTGTGTCCATGATGTAAATAGTTACTTCTAAATATTACACTGTATCTCTGATAAAAGATTTATGATTGCAAGACTACTCTTTATTTTCCATGTTTTAGACAAATTTATTTAAACATTCTTTCCTCCCCATCATTATTTTTGTCACGTAAAATATACCATTTCTTGAGCGGAACCAACAATCTGATTGAAAAACACGTGAATCGAAAAAAATTTCCAATTTAACGTGGATCGGTGGACGATAGTTGGTAAACGGAGGCAAAACTGTTCAATCAACTCAATTACGAGCCGTGTCTCGCAAGCCGCTATCAAAAATCGAAAGTGCTCGTTATTTATATGCAAAGTACGCGCGACGTCGATCGCGATCGTGCATACACTCACACAAAGTCACATTCATCAAGATCGCAAACGAGTTTCAGGCTCTCCTCTAACAGTGTACGCATACACATAAAACACACACGTACATGTCAGTCTTGAGTTGGATCGATGGATTTTCCGAGCGCGTGCGAGACATGACCGACTTTGAGCCGAGGAACTTGGGGAAAAAAAAAGAAGAAAAAAAAGAAGAACAGAGGTGATTGCGGCTTCGAAGAAGATTAATACGAGACGGCATCCTTAATAAATTGTCGCAGATGTCGCACGTACGTCGTTGGCCGCGTTTGTAACGAAGTGCGTCTGATGTGCGTGTGTGTGATCGGTGTAGTGGTTCACCTGTCGACACGAGTGTATAGTGTGTTAGACTTGTGCACGCGTCATGTGTGCCTCTTCGGTCGAAACGACCACTCATAAAGTTGCCCTAATAATAATAATAATTGCCGATTCGACGACGTGACAACTTATTTTCTTTGAGAGCTTGCCATAAATATCTGCGTATTTTTCTTTTTCTTTCCTCGCCACCACTTGCCATGGCAGCTGATTGACTCTACGTTCATCAGAGTGTCTTTAACATTATTGTGTCAGAAAGTAATTATATTTCGATGATTACTTCTTACTTATGCATATGTATTATTGGACATTCCCGAACATCAGTCAGGAGGACGTGGAAGAGACAATTTAAGCTATGATTAAATTGCGCCACTGTTATCTACTTTAGACCTATTGTCGTAAGCGATATTTGACCCCCAAATTTTGAAATCGACTTAAAATTATACACAAAATCATGGTGCTTAGCTCTTTTAATTGGGATAAAGTACGGATTAGCGAAAGTGGTTCCGATAGTTCTGGAGAATGCGAATATTTATCTATAGACACGGGACGTGTATGTAATATGTATAAATATATTCAAGATGTATGTCGTCATGCACGTAACGATTGACGAAATACGTGTTTTCTATTTGCATGGGATTTTCAGAGCAGCTCTGCCCTTCCTTCCCTATTTACATTGTGTTAATGGAAAAAAAAACGATACAAAAAGAGACGAGAAAAAAAAGAGAAGAGACACATTTTGTAAAAGCAAGATGATGTACATTTTAAAATTTGAGTCTCCGTGTGGCGTTAGAGCGAATGAAGAGTGTATCTCTTGGAAAGTGTATACCATACAAGTATTTGACAAACATTTATCATGTCACGAGAAAAGAAGAGCAAGAGGCCCGTATCGGGTTAAGCCATTAATCATTTCGGTTAGAAATTAGGAGAGATATCTCGATGTTGATTTTTTAATTTTTCAAATGTTACAACGATCGAGGTTAAGTTTTTGTAACAAATCATCGAAAATATTATATAAGTACCTAAATATAATACACTATTGATTTTAAATTTGAATTTTGAATATCGACCCTACCGATCCGTATGAAATGCTTATAAAATATTTTAAACAGAGCAGAAAAAAAAAAAAATGTCACTTTTAAAGAAAAATAGAGCCCCTCTGATAGTTCATGCACTGTCATTAATTAAACCGAACCCTCCACTCAAATAACTCCAGCGCTAAAACGCCCCTCTCCTTCTCGGGCATTTCTCGCGGAATCGGACTTTTATACACCCCATTTAAACTAGAGAAATCTGCGCTATCTTAATCTTCCTCCTCGTATTATAAATACACACATGTACAAACTTGGCAAAAAAGAGAGTATCGTTGAAGTCGAAAAAAAAAATTTGCCGAGCTCTTTAATTTTTCGCGTTAAACTTTGGGCGTATTGAAAAAATAAGGAAGCGGACAGAATGTAGAGGAGTGGATCGCCGAGGAGGCAAAAAGGATTGGCGGACGAAGAGGAGGTGCTGGTGGTCGTGGAGTAGCAGGTTAAAAATTACAGAGGAGTCAGCAGGAGCAGCGGCTGGTGGATTGTTTGCTCGGTCGGTTGGCGAGAGAGGGCAAATTTTTCGTGACAAGATAAGCCACGTCCTGTTTGCTCTCGCACGCGCCCACTCTCTCTCTCTCTCTCTCTCTCTGCTCCCAGCCTCCATAGACAAAGATGCTCGTTAAGCCCTTTAGTTTCGGCGTATCGCAGGCCAGCCGCGAAGGTTTTTCTCTCCTTTTGTTTGCCGTTTCACTTCTCCGCTGGATCGAGAATCGTTAGTTTCTTTTCTTTTCCAGCAAAGACAAATGACCTCCAGTATCGATATTTCTTGTGTTCGCTGCTGAGAGTAATTTGTGTTTTTCCCGGAAGATTTTTTTTTTTTACCCAACAAATCTTGTGGTGCGATATAGCGATTAACTAGTGGGTACGTTTGTATCTCGTCCCAGAGAAATTGCCACGCGTGTTTATGTAACTCTCGAAAAAATATCGTCAGCGGCGTTGATTATCTAAATATTTTATTGACTCAGGAGTCGATGTGGACGGATGATTTACGAGGCAATTATCGCGATTACGCAATCGAAGAGAGAACAAACAATCAAAACATGTAGTGTGATATATCATCTGGTTGTGCGTGTGGTGATGTATAGAGGTCTACGTTACGAAAAAAACGCGCGAAACACGAAATTATTCAATATATACATTTTGTAACAAATACAGAAAATTCATGACATCATTACGTCAAAATACAGTTGTCAATAAAAATCGATTGAATTTGATGGCTTACATACCTATCCATCATCTCTGTTGTACCCTTTCATAAAACACGTTGATTATTCGCGAAAAAATCGCAAATCATGCACACCCTGTAATACACACAAATAACTGCGAGACCTCGATACACCATGAATCACAAGGTGGCAGGAGCAAGTAAACCAAGAGGCAAATCGAAAGCCTCGACGGAGACAAACGCGCTGGCGCGCAAATGAAAACACCGTAAATCAAAATTGAAAGCGCACGCGAGCGCGACAAGATAGATGCGAAATAAACGCGCTCGTCGAAGCCGCGAGCGAGAGGACATATCTGCAAGAAGCCAGGCGTATCTATGTGTATGTGCACATGCAATAAAGCAGCAGCAGCGAGAGGAGAACGCCAGATGAAAAGGCAGCAGCGTCGCGCGGGGTGTATAATAAGAGAAAGTGCGATAAGCCGCGCCGAGATCGCTGAACATGAAAGACAGCCGGCAGGAGAAAATATCGCGATGATCAAGTACCTACTTACCTCCCATATGAGGAGGAGGAGGAGGAGGAGGAGGAGGATGAGAGTAGTGTGTATAATATGGGTTTGGCGTGATAGAGGCGTCGTGCCGAGCGACAGCCTCTCTCTCTCTCTCTCGTGCAGTACGTGTGTATAAGTAATAAGTAGTACGAATGAACGATAGATGTATTGGAGGCGCTGGGGCCGGGGCGGGGGGCGGGCGGCGGGGACTGCGCTCGATCCTCCGCACCATACGCACGGACAGCTCAGCCGGCCGGCCGCCGTGTAATTTCATGGAAATCGCTCCGGCGCATCTCTCATTTTGGCGCGCGCTCGCCTTCTTTTATCATCTCGTTACTTTCCTTCCCCTCCCATTCGCTCCAGCCTCCGTTTATCGAGAAAGGCCCCGATGATCGTTAGCCCGAGTAATCGGCGCGCGATTAAACGGTGATTGGATTCGTTACGTTTCAATCAGCGGCGGCGGCGCGGTCCACTTTCGTGCAATTTATATTTATACCTGCGTGTTGTAATAATAATAATACTAATAATAATAATAATGATGGTGGTGATGATGACAGGGCGAATCAATACCGATTGCATTAGACGGTGGTTTATTATAGGCCTGTATAAAAGTTGACGGAGCGACATGGATGACGAAGAAAATGCAATCTTGGAACAGTATGAATTGAAAAAAGGTACGAGTACGTGATAAAGAACAGCCGGACGACTGCTTTTCAAAATGCAAATGAGAGCAACCCCGCGGGGTAAGCAGATACATCATAATATACATGTAAGTGGTGCGCAGCAGCAACGATACTTATCTCTCGAGACGCCGTACTATGAAAAAAGTCCGGCGCGGAGGATCGTGAGCAACTTACACTTATGATCACCGCCTCGCCTCGATCCTCCCTCTACTCCACGTGTAAGTCGGGTAGCCAATTACTCGGACGACAGCAGCCCGAGAAATAAATAAATAGTAACTGCAGATTTCTATCGCGAAAATGTACATGAAAAAAAGAGGAGAGGCTCTCAACTACCCTATATAATAGTACATAATAGTGCGCAAGCGCGATTTTAATAAGATTGAGGGCACTCGCGTCTCTTTGTCTTTTATTGCGCGCGTTGGGCGAATAAATTCGCTGGCCAAGGAGGAAGAGAGTGGGGGAGAGAGAGGAAGTCTGATGTACGGTAATTGCTCGCGCGCCTTTTTAAATTGAAAATGTATATCTTGTTTACGGTGAGCTCGAACCCGAGAGATGGAGAGGGAGGGGGGAGGGGGCGGGGATAAATAAATGGAGAAGCGCATAGTGGACCGCACGCTGGATTTATACTTTCGGAAGATTAATACCCGCTGCGTGTATTTATGTTGCGATGCCGCCGCCGCCGCCTCTATTATTTCGTTCGTAATTTAAATTTGTATATTGAGCTTTGCGGCCGATTTGTCTGACGCCCCTCCCCCTCCTACTGCTCCATGGCGGCGGCTTCGCGAGAAAACTTCATCAATTACGGCCCTTTGTTGTTTGACTTCCCGCACGCTTGAAAAATGAGGGGCCTGTACATGTAAGCGTGCATGGTGTGTTAATTTGCGTGTTACTGATGTCGGAGCAGCGTACTTATAATGTAACTATTACGGGATCTGATGGACTGCATTGAAAATTACGCTTGCGATTCGTTTGAGGTTGTGCACCCTTTTTTTTATTGCCTTTCGGAAAGTTAAGAGAAGTACTTGGACATTTTTTCAGCGGTATAAATTATTGTTTCAATTTTCGAAAAAGAGTCATATTGAATATTGACAAAACATTGTAATTCTTTAAAAAAGAAAAAAAAAAACTGATAAGTGTTTTAATGCATGAAAACGAAAGTTATGTATTTTATTTTTATTTATTTACTAAATTTTATTTGTAACGAATATCGTAATGTACGATAGCATGATCAAGGCATGCATCTCCTCCTTCCCCTCTAGCTAGGAGAGAGAGCAGTAGGAGGAGGGGGAGAAGGGCTCAATGGGCAGAGTACGAGGAGAGAAGAGGAACGGGGAAGTAGACTCCGGGCCCTGATGCAAGAGACACGCAACTCTGCCTTCACGAGAGAGATAATTTGATTAAACAGTAAATACATATAAAGAGTCGTATTCATTTCGCGAAGCACCTCATTGCCATGTAATCCCACGTAACAATATTAAAAAAAAAAAAATGTAATATTCGTTTGCAATGCTTGTTTCGACTCTTTGGAAAAGTATATATTCATATACGATTGCAAAAAATGTTTATTCGTTCCTGAAATTTACATAATACCTGTAATTATATGAATCAACTTTAAAAATAGAATATTGAAATAAAATTGTAAATCTTAACATCATACCACAACTTAATATCTAATCATTCTTGTTCATAGTATTAAGTATATACTTGACATTCTTTTACAATATTCTGTGAAAAAAATTTAAGTTCAAACAACCATAATACAGTTGAATTCGTAATTTTTTGATACTAAAGAATTCTTAAATGACATCATTTTTCAGATCAATAAATGCATGTATTGAAAATGAAATAAATTAAATCAGCAATACATAACAATATTTTAATAATGTTAAATTTTTGATGACATCAACCAAAGAGTAGCTGAGAATTATTTTTCCGATAACTTGGGAAACGACCATCAAATTTTGTAAATATCTTTATTCACACTACAATCTTACACAAAGATTTGTATACAAAACTAAATTTTTGGCATTCTAAAAGTATCCCTCTTAAATACTATATGGTTAATCATATGAAAACGCTTCTGGACTCGAAATTTTTTAAGCGAAAAAGACACATACATTGTTTCGAAAATATTGATGCATAAAATAATTTTTTTTTTTAAATACACACGAAAACTCTATTCATCGGTTTTGCACGTTAATTACTATATCATAAATATAATTATAAAAATCTTATTGCCCAAAAATTAGATATATTTTTGACCGGGAACTCAGTGCAGCTTTACCTTAATTTCACAAGAGCTGGCACGA
The DNA here is from genome assembly GCA_030522625.1 of Copidosoma aretas. Classification (NCBI taxonomy): domain Eukaryota; kingdom Metazoa; phylum Arthropoda; class Insecta; order Hymenoptera; family Encyrtidae; genus Copidosoma; species Copidosoma aretas. The sequence continues at coordinate 17,253 of JAPYYV010017903.1, read as the reverse complement.
AAAAGGAAATCAATTACAAACTGATCCTCAGAATTTCGAAATGTCATACACACCATCAGAGTACTAACAAAAACCGACAAAATCTACCTGGTACTCACGCAGCAGCGCAAAAATTCTTCAGTCACGTTTGTCCTCCCCCCAATATGTGCTCCAAAGACAAGAAACGAGCTTCCGACTGCTTCGCGTCAGTATAAGTGTATACATGGAGGGAAATAAGCCGACTCTCTCCCTCTCTTAAATGCACGCTTACAGAGGCCACCACCATAAAGTATTGGGAAAGTGAAGTGGAAAAAAAAATTGAGAGGGAAAGAAGAAGGAGCTCTCGTGAGTATGTGTGTCTAGAGAGAAGCCGCTGCGGCTGCGTCGTCGGACGAGATATCGAGCGACAGGCTGTCACATCCGTCACACCGAGCATTAATCTCCGGCCGCGCGATATGCCTGTCTCTTGCTTCCTTTCTCTCTCTCTCTCCTTCTCCTTATGTCCGTCTGATGCGTCTCCCCGTATAACGTGCACGTGTGTGTGTTTGCGCGAGTGCGATTACACGATAATGCAAGACGTCGTTTTCGCGATCGTTTCTCATCCTCCTCCTCTCCAGCTCGCATGAGTCGCTCGCATGAACTCTGCTCGCGTTACACGTATAGGGTAAATACATTGATTCTGCCTGTATATAGGTGCGCCTCTGAGGTAAGAACACACGTTTTTTCCCCCCTCTTGTAATTTTGCAACTTTTCTCTTTTCATTATTATATCACTCACAATCCAACGCTCGTGTATACGTTATATTGTACGACTGGTCGTTCATTACCGGCGTTTCCTACGATTTTATGGATCGAGATCGCGGTCCGGCCGCTATCGGCTACTGGTCTGAGAACTCGTTTTCGACCGATTTCCACAGCGGTCGTTAACATTGCAACGCTCGGGTCGGTCGGTCGTTTTTTTTCCCACTTCCTTTTCCACCTGCCGCTTTCAAAAGTTATGCCTATTTAATTAGTACGAATTAGATACGGGTGGTGTGTGAGTGTTTTTTTTTTTCTCGCCGAATGCGCAATGAAAATTACGAGCTGGCTCTGTAGATTTATTGTCGCGGCCAAGGCTTGCTCCACGCGTGCGATTTTTCATCCCGACGTCGATTCAAGTAACAGTTGGTTTTGCGTTGAGGCCTTTCGAGAGCATTTAAAATCTATTCGGCTGGTATATAGAAGAAATATTATTGATAAATAAATCGATTGATTGCGTGATTTAAAAAGACGACCAGTACTATTTTTCTTTGAACGTTTACAAAGCAATTTCGAAGAACTATTTGCAAAGCCCTTGGAAATATTTCGGAAACTCGAGACACCGGAATGAATAAGCACACAGAACTACAGAAGTATTATATATACTTACGGTAGCACGCAAAACAATATTCTATTTCCACTCGGCGATGTATATACCTCGATATATCCTACATATTGCATGACAAAAAGGTACATGTCTCTTCCAGTAACTCAATACTTATTCCGAATCTCTTCTCGAATATCAAAAACTTTCAACCTGATATTTTTAGAGGCCCTCGAAGTCTCGAACTGCTCTCCATCGCAACCACCCATCAGCCACAGTAGCTTTACAAATTTGAAAAATCGCAAATATAAATAAGTGTATCTTGACCTACACTCCACACTTCCCTTCTACATTTGTACAAAACTATTTTAGGGTGTACTATTTACAAGCAGTCTTAAGGTAAATATCATGACCCATTTATTTGTCTGAGCCAAACAAAGTGTGTGCATATATAGATCTACAGTACAAGACTATAATTTATCGTCCAATCCCGAGATTGTTCGCCCGTCTCGTTCATCGAGAAAAAAATTGTCTGAAAATGATAGGTCTTTATAGAGATGTCTCATTTGTGTATAAATTGAAAATTACAAGTTTATTGTCAGTATTTTAACATACATTTTACTATACCAAAAAAAAATCAAGACAGCGCATTTACTCGAAGTATTAATTAACCTCGTAATTAACAGTCGCATGTTACTTCTGAATTTATGTACATTTCATGACAAGATTTTTTTAAATCAATTTTTTCTACTTCATTACGTAATATTACAAATATATATAGACATAAAAGTATGTATACACCACTGTTAAATTAAATATTTCTGTTTTATTTGTCAAATTTGGAAAAATTAAGAAAAATTTTTCCCAAATATTTCAAAACGTTTAACTAGCAAGAGAAGTACACGCGGTGATTTTTTCCTTCCCAGGAAAGTTTATATTAATTCGTTGTTTTACCTTGGTTAAAGTCCGCTGTCAATTCATCGACACAAAAGCTTTTTTTGCTAACTTTATTTTCTTGATTGCTAGATCTATTTCATGTATAATCATAAAACTTGAACTTTGAAATAATGAACCCATGGTATTCACTACATTTTTACCACTCTAGTCAAAATCAGTCGAGGAAATACTGAGATATGACTGATTATCGTAGATACGCTGAGTTTAGCGTAGGTACTAGCGCGAGTTCACTAATATTATCATAAATTAAAATGCAAGAGATAATACAATAATTTTTGAACATTTTCTAAAATTTATATTATTGTTTCTTGTTTAGTTATAGGTAAAAAAGTTTATCATTTCATTCAATTAATTAAAAAATTCGATTAACTTAAAATACATCGCCAACTTACATCAATCCCATTAATACATAAAAGTTTGACGGTTCTTCAGTTAATGCAGTAATAGTATCTCTTTGATAAAAAAGAAACGAAATATCGTAGAAAGATGATTTGAAATGGAAAATAAAACTATTAAAATGCTCTATAAGATATAATTATTTAGGAAATCAAATTACAAATTATTTACTCTAAAGATAGCAAAAAAACGCTTTTTGGACATGAAAAATTCGTTATAACACCCTTAATAAGGTAAAAAACTTGATTTTTTTTTCAAGCTTCTATATGGATGTATAACAAAATATTTCAAGCCCTGGATCATTGAAATCAGTCAGAGTGTTTCTGAGACATGACTGATTACACACACACAGAGAGACATTTTTAAAAAAAATTATGTATTTTCATTCTAAACACTATAGAAAAACATTTCTGACATAGTTTTAAGACAATTTAATTTTTGACCGATACAAAGCTTTATTTATGAGGAAGCAATTAAATGCAGTATCTCGTGTGTCCATCGACGCCGGGGATCTCTTTTTAATGCTATACATCAAACTGTCGAGCTAGAGCTTTTTAAACTACCATCTGATCCCCCTCTCAATCTGCAACGACACGCGAGTCTGAGAATATTTTTTTCCGGCGCCACTGGCACGACCGAGATTCAAAATAGCCGGACCAGCCCGGGGTCATCCGGTGTTTACTTTACGACCTCGTTTTTTCCGACTGAATTATTACGCATCTCTTATTTTTCTTCCTCCACAAACTGGCCGGATACCAGCCGTGTGGTGAAACGCACGGGGGCTTAGGCGCGTATGTATGTATACATTTGTGGATGGCCGGGGCTCCCTAGCGCGAGGGGGAATATTCATCGGCTCGTAGTTCTCACCTATTAAGTATACACCAGCTGCCTGCGGGAGTCTCTTCTTCATAATAAGCTCCGTGCGTTTTGTATATTTATATCATATAACTATACGTTAAACGTACGTGCCTGGGAGCTGAGTTTCTGATATTCGTCACGATCGTCGCGCGTTGTTTTTATTTTTCTCTTCTCACCGACCCTTTTACGGATTTTTTGGGAATTCATACACTTAATCCCACGTCCCCTTCCCTCCCTCCAAACTCGCCCGGAGCGATACATAAATTTATCGTTTTATTTTAAACACGGGGATTATTATTTTTCGTGGGATTACCCGTGATGTGGGCTCCTCTCTTTTAATAATTTATCGCGTCTTTTTTATTAAATTATTCAAATTCAGACGTAACTTTATCTTCGTAATGCGACGTTTATGGTCGTCATTTTTTATCTAAACTAAAGACGCGCGTATTTCACTAACAGGCGAATAGTAGTTGTAGTACAGCGTTGGCGGGGAACAGGCAGTTATTAAATCAGGCGCTACTACTAGAAGTACAGGATGAGTCATCGAGAATGTTATCCAGCAATATGAATTACTTTATTTTTCTTCCATGCACGATTACAAAATCTCATTATGGCGTACTCTGCGTGAAACGTACATGTAATAAATTGCTTTGTCGCAGCAGCAATACAAATATATAATCAAAACAATTTGGATGACTTTTCTTTCAGTGATGATTCCTATAACTTTCTAATCCGAGGGGCTATTCAGTTAATGAAATCGTTCGTACCCTTTTTGACGGAATCAATGTAAAATCATTAAAATCATTCATGGTTAAATGTGAATTGAGATCTAACGGAATGATGTCAAAAGTATCGTAAGATGAATAAAATGAATGCGATAAAAATTCAAACGTAATGTCAGCGTAACTTTTTTTTAATGCCACAAAATATTACGTATTAGAAGGAGGGTTCGGCACACTTATACTCAACTGCGTTGGAAAATTATCCATCTACGTCTACGGGCTCACCCCTATACCGATCAAACAATTAATTTTTGCAAGGTAGCTAATGAAACTATTGAAAATCAAGCCTCTCGGCCCAATCACCCGATTCAAATCAAGATTTTCTCACACAACACTCGAGCCTAACCCGCCAAAGCCACTACACCTTTTCTCTCGAATTTCCAGCAGAGCCTCCGCAACGTCGTATATACCTATACACGACTCCTACGAGTCGGAGATATAGAGAAGACAAAGGCCCGCAGGCACACGAGACTGCAGCAACAGCAGTAAAAGCGCGCGGCGGCGTCGGCCTGCCTCCGCTGATTTATCGCGCCCCGGGTCGCGCGGCAGTGTACGATTTCATCCCCGCTTGCTCTCGTGTCCGCGCGTGCTCTCTCGAGCTATCCTGCCCGAGCTATCGAATTTATACGTGCGCATCGCTCTTACAGGGGGGGCGCGGGGAGGGCCGCTCGTTACTCTTGGCTCGTCCAGTGGTGGCGATCTCCGGCGTCGATTCGCCGCCGCGCGGATTAAAAATTACGATCGACACTGATTTAGCGTCGGCCGCCCGCTCTCTGCCTCTCCGCTCCGTGCTATCCTATACTCACCGGACGCGCGGTCCGCGCGCGCGCATAGAGACGTACGAGGCCGGTGGATTGCAAGAGAAAGTGCCGCTGCTGCAGGAGGGCGTGAAAATCGATTGCCGGCTGTCCGTCGAGCTGTCGACAGCGGGAAAGCCCTGTATTTTTATTGCCGTCGCGCATCCCCTCTCAAAAGGTTCTCGATTTTTCCTCTCTGTCGTCTCGGATCGACTTTTTTTTTTAGGGGGGGGGGGGGGGGGGAAGAGGGATGGAAGAAGGGGGGGGGGGGGGGTTGTTGGGGGGGGGGGGGGGGGGGGGGGAAGAGAGATGGTCGACACACCCGTCGTTGTTCCGTGCGTGTGGATATGGTTTCTGCCGAGACGAGTAAAATCGCGCGTTGTGATGAAAATGTAAATTGGAATATGTTAATGCGGAAGGGAAATAATTATTTTTCGCGCAGCGCTGTGGAATCGGTTAAAAGTGTCTTGATAGAGCGATAAAACTGTTATTATTCCTGCTTGCGCCGCCGAGATCGAGATTGTGCGCATAAATATTTATGGAACTATATACTACCACGTGCGATCGCGATCAGTCGGTCGAAGCGCAAGGGGTTTTTCCAAATTCATAAAAATACTGTTTTATTCCCCGGCGAGCCTATTTCTTTTTTTCTCTCCATCTCCCTCCCCCTTGCTTTACTGCCCAAGTTTACGACACGCGTGACTTTTACGAGCCGCTCGCTCGTTTCTTTCGTTTCACGGAATTTTTTTATACTCGTGCATCGAGCGTAAATCAGCAATTAATTTGCATTATGCAATAATCACGCGCGCGGACTCTCTTGGGAGTGTGTGTGTGTGTTTGTTTTTTTGTTCTCTCTTTTTTATCGCGACGGAGAGTATAAAAAAGTTTTTATGACGTTTACCCGTTTTGTCATGGGAAGATCATTATTTTATCACCCTGTTTTATTAGTCATTAATGCCCCGCTTGCATTTATGTACATTTGAGCGGCATTAAGCCACGTCCCAACATCATTATAATACCTACCAGCGCGTGAGTTCACTCTAGGCTATATTGTATATACGTATACGTAAAAATGTGCGCATAGATAAAAATCTGTAGCGTTCCGAGCCGACGTGTTCGTGTATATTTTGTAAGTGTATTCTGAAAAACTGAGGAAAACAGTTTGTTCGCTCTTAATGAAATGAAAAAGTGTAGCGGCTGCGGCGGCGGGCAAAGTGTCGTAAATGCAAATGGTAATTGCGCTAATTTATAACTTGGATAGAGTTGAATGAGGTTTTTCTCTCGCTGCTTCGTGCGGGCATGTTTTAATCATGAAATTAAAAGAATAAAAATAACAACCACAACAACAACTGTACAAAAACCACCATCGCTAAAAGTGTACTCGTATAATGGATTCTTTTAATAAAATCTTCGAGGCTCGTGTAAAAAACATACATGAATAATCAGCACGTGCGCGCAGCATCGAGAATTTCCTCCGAGAATGATGAGAAAAGATGTGTCGCTGATTATTGTACGTATACGGTCTCGTTTTTCATCTCCCGCCGCACCGCACCGCACTTTATACTCTTCTCGGTCGAGCATTTTTATGCTGATGCGCCTTAAAGCGGACAGATATCCCCGAAAACGATCCTCCGAAAGGGAAGATATACTACTCACACCCACTCACTGCACACACCAATTGCCATCGGGTCGTAAGGTAGGGGGGGTCAGGGAGAGCGAGAGAGCGCGTACCTATACAACAGCGCTATTTCGGTGTTTTCGCTCGCACCTCCACATTCATACAATCTGTACTACGTGGATACAGAAGAAAGGAAGAGCAGTATGTACACACGCGGGCGCTCGTAAAAGTCGCCGAGGGCATGGACCCTCTGATACCGGTGCTCTGCTCCCGAACGGGTCTCCCCCCCCCCCCCCCTTCGCGCGAGCAACCTTTTTTACGATTTGTTTTCTGTTTCTTTTTCTCATCTTCGCTTCGCTTTGCTTCTTTGCACCTTTTTTAATTTATTTTTTTTCCTAGAGTGCTACTCTTGCTTTTCTTTCGGCCGGTTCGGGTAACCAACTACTAAACCACCGCGCGATGCTCGAGGGTGCGTATTTTAAGTACGTGGGGGGTGCACGCATGTGAGGATGCCGGCACCGTCAATTTCGGGTTCCGTGCGCATAACGAGCTCGAAACGGGCACGCTGATTAAGCTTAACTCCTTTTCCAAGTATTGAGGATTCGCGTAGGCGCTTTTGGCTGTAATTTTAAGATTGGCCTTGGATGGGGGGGGGCATCGGGCAGTTTTCGTATTAACCATGAACCGTTTCTGCAATGCTTCGTTGTACTATGTGCAGCCATTTTTTTCTCACTAACATGTGATAAATTATATTTATTTAAAGTTCAATACATGTATCAAGAAAAAATCGAGTAAACAATGCAACACACATACTTTTCAGTTAATTATATCTGAGAAAAGAATTCCTCGAATTTTCAAATTCAGCCAAAGTCTCGAGTTATCATCGGTTTGATCGATGCTATTGATTTAATCTGTTGGCAGTCGTAATGTCACACTAAAAAAAATATCGTCACGGCACTGTATCTACCTCTCCGATGCGGACGTCAAACTTTTATTCAAAATCGAATTATACTATTTCATTTGAGCACGATAAAGCTCAATGACTAAGTTGAATAATATTAACACAGCGCAATTCTTTGTGAAACAATCGAGGAATAATGCGCATACCGATTAATTTGTTGCGGGCAATTAAGATCGTTGAAAAAAAAAGGTCACCAGAGATCTTCTTTGAAAGAGACGTAATTTATGACTTCAATTGAAGATCTACAGCCACGCAATATATCTCTCTGACAATACCTCGTTTCGAATTTGACGCTTTCTGTGGGAGATAAAGTGTATAGCACGTTGTAAATTGATTGCTCAGGTTTTTACTTCAAACAGCACGGTCACACGAAAATTTCTAGAACACAGCTGAAACTTTATTCTGGGAATAAGACCTTTTTTTTTTTTATTGTGGAGAAAAACAATTCAACATCGGAGAGTCGTATAAAAATGAGAAATTAAAATAAACTATAATCAGACTTTAATGAAAAACGATATTATTTCATGTGTATCATATGAAAATTGATTTTTACTGCCAAAATAATTAATGTCGGTGTGTGAGCTAATATTCTAGAGCAATTTTTATTGTCTTTTTTTTGTCTAGCTTGTGCAACAAATGTAAATAAAAATAAAATTGATAAACGATGAACAAAAGTTAGTCATTCTTGTTGCAATTGTTTGTTGAAAGAACCTCCTTTCTAAATTATTTTATTTAAAAGTATCAAATAGATCAGGGATGTTTGTTTACACAACTTTTAAATAAATTAGACTCGGGTAAGTGTCATGGGTGAAAAATTATACTGTTATATAATTGTTCATGACAAAAATTTGTATTATTATTCAGTAAGAAAATTTGGGATCCCCCAGTTGGTGAAATCTCATGTGAAAATACAGGCTAAAGTGTTCGAATTTTCCCAAAAATTAAGATTGTTTGATTTTGTATCATGTATTACTTCCACACTGGCTTTCAATCGTTTGCAAAGCTTATTTTTTTATGATGCCATAAAAAATCAAACAGCGTGATAATCATCGTGAGACATTTAATTTATTTTTTATAAATAAGTATTTTCATAATTTCAATGAGTAAGAGACTAAAAAACTGAAATAAAACAAGTGAAAGATATCAAACATCTATTATATGAAGTTTATCAGTGAACCAAAATTCATACAAAAAAGCTTAAACTTGCAAAAAAGTGAGATTCAAAAAATTCATTGGAAAGTTTTAAAAATTGCGTGAAACGGCAACTATAAATAACAAAAAAAAAAGTTTTGTAATGATCACAAACCCCAAAGCGACGAAATTTTTAAACCTCTCTTGAGTATATAAAACCATCTTTCAACCAATAAATATAAAAAGTTTCAAGAGGGAAAAAAATACCTCGCGCCAAATATCACCGCAAAACAGATTTAAACCTCGACGACTAGCATATTATATACATTATTCGCACTCATTCGCACAGGGTCGTTCTTCCCGTACTCACACTTTTGGATGAGCAAAAAAAAGGCGCGAGAGAGAGAGCAGGAGGTCCCGACACCCGTACGTATATTTTGGTCGAGTATAGGTAGAGCGCGTAGTTTTCTGCGGAGACGTTAACGTTATTTATGGGCTCGTTTATCACGCCCGCGCGCCCTCCCTTCGGCCATCCATCTCTTCCCGGGGACCAGTGCCACCTCTTCGTCTACACCCCCATCCCCGATCCTGAATCGGTGGAACACAGCAGTGCAGCACCTCTCGATGCCAAGAAATGACTCTGCGATGCTATCGGAGGTGTGCGATGGCAGGGGGCCGAAACGTTGGTACATGATATGTACCTCGGTTTTTCGAGGTATTTACAAATCTTATTATTTATTTTCCGCCGTACTTATATGTGCGTTTTTTATTAGGAGTGAAAAATCCAAACGTGTCTTGAAATACAACTTTTTTCTAGATAGTCTGCTAATAGTCGGTTCTTTTGTAAGTCCATACCCAATTTCCCTTTTAGTCCCGAGATTTACGGCCTGGAAACTGAATCCAGCTTTTAACATCAGGATATCTTATACAGGTATAGCGTTTGCACCACATACAGGGCGAATCATCACCGAAGAATCTTGTCAAAGTGAAAAAGGATAGAATGGACTATGATAAAAAGTAATTAAAAAAAAAAATTTTGAAGAGGTGGCCAAGGGGAGGGGGTTAAAATGGCACGGCCAGCTTTTCTGCATTCATAAGGCAGATTCGAATATCTGACGCGGCGATCTCTTTTTTTTCCTTTTCCCAGAATTATTCCCTTCCACCGTAGTGATATGCAATTTGTATGATCTCGGTACAACAACAGGGGGGGAACGCGGATTGGTTGCTAAAAGCTCGCTATTGCTTTCGATATTCGATTCGTTGGTGTTGTCGAGGTTAATGTCAAGGCGCTTGGTAAACTCGGCGGACATTGATTATATACATTGTTCTCGATGAGTATCGAAAAAGTTGTATCCCATCTCTGAGGGTTTAATAAGTTTGCAAGATTCGAGTAACTACTTACAAAAATCGATGTTCGTCAAGTGTACGTAATACGTAGTCGCCCTTCGTGAAAAATAAAATGATTCAGATTCAAGGAGAATCGAAAAATCTCGATTTTAAAAATATCTTGACAATTATGAATTGTATCTACTACTTACAATGTGTAAAATCTGTTTAATTATAAACAGAAAAATTATGTTTGAAATTGAACAGACTAGACACGTTTCGTGCAAACTATGTTTTACGCAAATATCAAATAATAAGCGTAAAGTAGCTAACTACACAAAATTTTAAACTGTGCGTGGTATGCTATATGATAAAATAACTTAATATACAGACATTATTATTATTATTATACAACCTATTATTTCATTACATTATATACGTATACGTTATTAAAAAATACTCTATTAAAGATTCAAATGTAAGATAAGTCTACTCACAAAATATAATTTCAATTTTTCTTACTCTGTTGTTGATCGCTTATATTACTGCTCAGTATAATACGTGTTCATACGACGAATGACTAGATCACACTGTCAGCTTAGTCAGCTGAGTGAGTCAGTGGTCAGTGACATAGCTGAGGTGCGCACTAGATCACACTGTCAGCTTAGTCAGCTGAGTAAGTCAGTGGTCAGCAGGGATCCCAAACGCGGTACCCAAACGTAATGGTGAAGTATATCTATATAGTACACTTTAACATACGTTTGATATATCTATATATATATCGGTTTGAGTACCGGGTTTGGGATCACTGGTGGTCAGTGACGAACATTGTACGAAGTACAACTATTTTTCGTACAAAAGTACACAACTTTTGTGTAATTTTTATTAGTAATAAGTGTGAAATAGCAAACTACACAAAATTTTTAACTGTACACTAACAAAATTAGTTTGTTGACTTACTAAGTTACTTTGGTGAATAATTTGTCTCTTAAAAAAAATTTGTGTTTAAACTTCATCTAGACAGGACAATAGACACAAGGCAACAGACTCCCATTCTTATATTCATTAGAAATATGCGTTAAAAAGACGTTACAAATTCCGTTCCATACTTTCATAAATATGCGTAAACGTGATTCCATCACATATTATACACAACGACGGAACTCAAACAGCATCACGATTCGACTCGACGACAAGAGAAAAACAAATCAGACCCTTCATCGTCTACCGACAGATCATCATTCAGAAGAGGAGCGATCTTGATTGTCTTCGTACAAAGACACGCAAGATCAACAACAGCAGCAACAAAAACGACGCTGGCCCAGCCGCAGAACTTCATTATACTATATACAGACGATATCAGACCACCTCGCGCACACACACACACACACACACACACACACACGCGCGCACACACACACACACACACACACACACACACACACAGAGAGCATCCACGCCATCTGGCTTTGATCATCGCGCCCGGCTCGAATCCTCAAAGGCCCGCCTCGTCATTTCCGTTCGACGGAGCAATGCATCACCGCGATCGTCGCTCATCACGCGCCGCGTTCCCCAGCAGCAGCGACTGTGCGCTTTTGACGCTCAAAAGATTCCGGCACCGCAAATCCACCACCTTTACTCCTTCGCGCAGCGCGCAATCATCTCCGGCGGGGCGTTTTCGCTTCGCGGGGGATAAAGGAGTGACGCGAACACTGGCATGAGAAGTCAGAGATGAATAATTGGAACGAACGGCAGTATATACAGTCTATACGCAGAAGCGGGAGTACAAAGCAATATCCTCTAGCCCCACGGCTAATGGGCCAAGTGGAAACCAGAGCTGCTGACGAACTTTCCTCGGTTTGTGCGCGTCTCTTTGGTACTTTTGTTGTGCGAGAAAACGAAGCTGCTACTGTATACAATATAACTTGTATCACCGAGAGCTATGAGTATTTTCCGTGTTTGACTTTTAGCAATAATTTCGCTTGTTTGGCGGATAACTCGGTGAGCTCTCGGGGTGTTGATTTTTCTCCTACTCCCTGTGAGAGACTTGAACATCCTATTCTTTGAGAAATGGATCACGGATAAACAAACATCAACCTTGCGAATGCAATATTGTCTCGAAAACCCCTGAATTTCAAACAGCCGATGCTGCTCCATGGACCGCGACGTCTTCCATCTACTAGCATACATAGTATATAGATTTACGAGTAAGAACGACGAGATGCAAACAACGAAATTTTCTCTGAATCTCCCCGATCCCTTGCCGATCCGAATGGATGCAGAGAATAAGAATAAACAACAGGAATAAAGCCCGGTAGTGGGGCGCGAAACGGGACGACGCATGTGTAATACCATCTGCAGCTGCGGATAGAGAGCTTTACACCCGCGGCGACCGGGCGACGACTGACCGAGATAACACCCGACCCGAACACGGAGAGCGAGAGAAAACCAACCAGCGCGGAATATATATAGGTATGTACAGTTTATCCAAGTACGTATACTATACAAGTCCATTAATTTGTCGCCCGGTGCCGTCCTCTCCCGTCGCGTATCTTTGCCAGAGTCCTTCCCTTCTTGTTCCCCCGCCCCCTTCACCATTTCTCGTCGACGTGTCGAGGCGTTGCGGCCCGGGAATAATGGTTTCTCCTCCTCCTCTCGCGCTCTTTCTATTTCTACAGCGAATCTGCGGTGGATGTTGCATACGGCTGGGCATGCGTGCTCGCAGGATCCACCCAGGAAGAGCGAGGACGCGCCGTTGTCGAGGAAAAGCTCACACCAGCTGCAGCGAGTTATCGTGCGAGGAGGAGAAAGGGCGAGAGTCGGGCCAACCTGGGGCAGAATCAAGCTGTTGATCATACATTGGAAAATCGTCAACACGGTCGGTCTCTTATGCTTCTGTAAAACGATTATTCGGCGCATGCATCTCTCTCTCTCTCTCTCTCTCTCTCTCTCTCTCTCTCTCTCACCGATTCACAATACACCTTACAAACGGAAGCGAGTCGCACGACTCCGACCGTCACAGACGCAGTAGAATACAATATATCATACACATACATCGTAATACGGTGTACTTATTTTCTTCAATCGGCCACCATCCAACGACGATAGAATTAAGTATACAGAACGAGCCCATCCTCCCCGATCGGCGACTTTTGTTCCACGCATCCCTCGAAATCGGACGACGGCGAGCTTTTGAGGATCCACCGCCGATCGGAAGGGGGGCGCGCGATTCGCGAGACAGCTCGTCCGCCCTGTTGGTATAGACGGTGTATTCGTAAGCGTGTAAGGTATACTGCAGGTAGTATTATAATATATGTGGGACGACCGACCGGCGCGGGCGGCTCCCTGTGTTACCACTGCTGCGCGTGTAAAGATTCGGAGGAGGGTGTGCTCGATTTTACGGGAGAATGTCGAGCTCCGCTCGGGTACTTGTTTATACCTCCAGGGACAGGGGGGAGCAGGGCGACGAGGAATCTAACCGAGCCTAGAGAGGGAGGGAAATCGCGAGGAGAAGGCAACGACATACGTACAGGCATAACGAAAAAGACCAAAGGAGCTGGGAAGAGAGCGGAAGGGAAGGGGAGGCCAGAACGAGGTGGGCCCGCCAGGGCCGCGGCGGCGACGCGCAACTGGATTTATAATCCGCGGGCACTCTGGGCCATCAGCGCGGGCCTCGTTTGAAGTGCGCCGCGCCAGCCACAGCCGAGCGAGCAAGAGTTAACCCAGAGAGAGAGAGAGAGAGAGAGAAAGAGAACGTATGCGTACACTGCAAGGACGACGTTATAAAGACAAACTGTGCTCGCGGCGACAACGAACTCTTTCGCTCTTATGCCGCGCGCGGCAGTATACCTATCTCCCCGTTCGCGTGCCATAACTCTCTTCCTCCTGAGCTCGGCGCGTTATTCCTTTACGATTATAGCCGTTCTCTCTGGCCGTCCAGTCTGCGTCTGGAGGTAATAAAGATGGTTCTCCTTATGTTGTATACCCGTACGCGTGTGTACATATCTATACAATGTATCGTGTATGCTGTATGTACAGTGTACACCAGAGACCGAGACAGCAGCGTCCGCGGGAGTGTATGGAGGATGCACGGAAGGAGGCGGAGCCGAGCTGCCCTCCCGTGGGCAGGACTAACGCAAATGACTCTTCCGCGCTGCCAAGATGGCGTAGCGCCTGCCTTTTCCTTTCTCCTATACTTACACTCCTCCTCCTCCCGGTATACCATTGCACCACCTCTTTTATTCCTCTTCTTCTTCCTTCCTCTTGTATATTATACTTACTTTCGAACTATCTGCTGTTGTTGCTGTACGTATAAGTATATATAATTCTACTACGGTCTCCGTTATACGGTGCGCGCTTTTCTCGCCCTATCGTCTAATGCGCAGGTACTTATCTACTAGTGGGTCAGTAAATCGCTTAAAATTTGGGATCTGAACGGAGAAAGATCGGGAAAATAAGGGATTCCGATCGGATTAGAAATATTGCCGGGTGTTGATGATTTACAAAATACCCCACGAGAGTGCGATGCCCAATTTGATTCCAAGTAACCGTGCAAAACTGCGCGTCAACCTTTGAATTACGAATATTAATATTATGGTCTGCGGGGAAGAAAAAATAAAAATAAAATAGAAATAAACTCCGTTTGGTACATCGTTTCTTCCTTAGGCCAACCAATAGCTGTTTGAAAATTTTAACCTTCGATCAAACAAACAAAAAATGTCTAAGAATCCATAATTACAATAAAATTATCAAATTCAACGTCGTCACATTTTTTTGTTCACATAAAAATTGATCACGCTGGAAAATTTGAGATATTAATAAAAACAGGCTAATATCTATACCGTAACCTGTTCGTTAAAAAAAACATTCCACATTGAACGTTGAATATACATGTGCAGTCCATCTTTGAATTAAAAAATTCGATAATATTTTGGAATAAACATATGTACTTTAACCAGAACCAAACAACTTGACCAACTGCAGCAATACAAAAATTATAACAGTTGATTTTTACGCATAATAATTACGTCTCTTTATTAAATTATATAACAATACTCATGATGGATGAAGTTTAATACATTCTCTGTTAATAATACAAACTCTAAATGATCAAAATACATCAAAGAGATAACATAGTACTCGATCGCACAATTAAAAACTATTTCATGAAAGCATTAAGAATTGATATGACCGTCATCTTGGTCCCCCGGCCCCTCTGGGAACCCGCTTTTCTTCAAGTAAAATTAAAATTTCTTCTTTCATATCATGCATGTTTTAAAAGACCCCCCCCCCCCCCCCACCCAAAAAAAAATACCAAACAGCGCGAGATTCAAGTTTAACTCCCGACGAAACGCATTCCAGTGTGTACGGTAGAATAAAGGAGAGCGAGAGAGAGGCACGAATTCGCGGCGCGTCCCTGGTACATTGCGCGTCCGGTTCCTTCTGACCGCAATAAAGCAGCGGTAGCAGCCAAGCCTTCTCCAAACACCCAAAAGAAAAGAATACGAGGCAGGAAGGAGGGAGGACGTCGAGGACGACGGAGAAGAAGCGCCGCGGCGGCTGTAAAACCGCGAAGGAAAAAAAAAGGAACAAGAAGCGGTCCTGGGCAGAGCAGGCAGGCACAATCGGAATTCCCCGAGGCGCGCTGATACATAAAAGAGCTGCAGCAGTAGCAGGAGGAAAGAGATGGGCGAGCAAAAAGGAGCCGCGCGATCGCGCCGTCGATATTTCGGCCAGGCGCACTCCCTGTTGCCTCCTCTTCGTCTTCGTCTTCCTCAACATCTTCTCTCTCTCTGCCGTCTGTATATACAGGTACAAACTTCTGCTTTCCTTCTCGTTAAAGTCTGCGGCTAAAACAGTAGCCGTCTTGGACGCCGCGGGCCATGCAGCGGCGGCGGTGGTCTTTTTCGCTATACATTCGTCAAGTCGCTGATGTTAAGAAAGAAGCCCCGAGACGGCGGGCCCCATTGTGCCGTGCGAAGGGAGTGCACGCACGCGCGCGTCGTCGTCGTGGTCGTCGGTCGGCATTCTTTCTGCCGTCTCCCCCGGCTACTGCTGGAGGGAAGAAGAGCTGTTGCAACAGCCGAGTCTCTCTTCGTAATTCAAATGTTTCCAGGTTCTTGCTCCTCCATCTGCCTACACGAGTTGTTGTTACTGACGCAGCAGCAGCAGAACCTCTCGCGCGCCGAGACAAGTCTGCTTCTTCTTTAACTCCTTCTTCGCTGTTTGTTGTCTCTCCTCCTCTTGACTATATAATGCTGTTGCTGTTACGCGCTGAGAAGCTTCTCTTTCCTGCCTTGCATGCAAATAACTGTCCCTCCGCGGTACACGGAAGCACGCTAGTCATTTGGATTGCGTTAACACGCCTCTTATAAGATGGCTATCACGTGACTCTCCTTTCTTTTCTTTCTCTTCCTTTAATCTTTTGCTTCTCTCTTCCTAATGGGCTGCGTGGTGTAGTGCCTGACGAATTTGAATGCGTGATTGCGTAATAAAGTTTGTATACCTTCCGATAAAGTACAATAATGAGCAAGCTGTGGAACAATAATTTTATAATAAGAGATATTGATCAACTGTGACAAGAAAAAACTTTATATGCAAGCTACGACTTACGCATTTATGAAAAATCGCTTACCTGTACAACTTTTTTGTGCGATTTGGAGTTTGTCTTCAACTTTTTTCCAAGAAAAACTTACCTCATTGTTATATGTCTTAAAGTTTAATTACATACAATACCACTCTCAACTATAAGAGTTACTGTTTTATTAAAACATAGAATTTGTTAAATGAACTCTCAAAAATTGATAAAAACGGTTTATCACTAATACTCTAGGACAATCATAAAAAGGAATAATTATACAGCTCACGAAATTACTTAAGCAATATAATCTGAGTTTATTTGTACACGCGTAAAGTATATCACTTTGTAATGTGCCAGGAAAAATAAGATCACGAAATAATCACTTGAGTTTGTCCCTACTCTACTCTTTAAGTGTGAAAATATATCAGTATTAAACAGGATATGGATTATGGACTAAAAATAACGCCAAAACAAGAGACACTCATGAATAAATGAAAAACCAGTGCTGAAATAAATTTAACTAAAAG
>JAPYYV010017896.1:0-14140 GCA_030522625.1 Copidosoma aretas | reverse complement strand
TGTAAATAGTAACATTGCAATAGATTACGATGAATCTTGCCTTGATAGAGTTCTTGAAGTACTAGCTTGCTGGATATTCTCTTTATTTTATTAAAAAACCGCTGTATAAATAGATATCAGTCAAAATAAGGTTGCTGGTAAGGTAGAAACTGTTGCTGATGAATTTTTATTTTTCAAACATAATATTTATACAAACTATGAGATGACTCGCGTTCGTAACTACATACCACAATGTAGAGCATAAAAATAGCTTTTTTTGACATTTTAAATCATTTCATTATTTTATTTTATTTTTTTTTAGGTAAATAATAGCAGAATAATGCTGTTGAGAAAGCTTTGTGCTAATTTATTGGCAGCGGTTTTTTTATGGAGATTGAAACTTTCAATTTCTGCAGTGCTAGAGTAATGTTTTTATCAGGCTAAATGAAATTCTTGGAACATTTGTTTTTGCTACGTAATTTTCAATTTCAATAAAACGGGAATATTGAAATTTCGGTGTAATTTAATTACAATCCAAGCTCCAACCAACTATTAATGAATTATTTCATCAAAAGTCTTACTTTTAAAAAATAAAGTAATTTGTTTTCGTTATAGTGCAAAAAAGGATAACGATAATATTTGTGTCACATAGTCGCCAGTTTGAAAAATGTTTTTTTCTTCGCTTTAATTATATTTTTATTTTTGTTATATCATTTAGATATCACCATCAAAGTAATATATGATATCCAATTAGTAAACTATAACTTGACTTTGGTCCTGCAACGTGGATATGCAAAATTAGTAATACTGTTATTGCAAGATATAAAATTCTAGTGAACTGTTAGGTATCAATGAAAAAATACGACCGCGGCAAGAGTGAAAAAGTCAGCCGTAGCTATTTTCGAAGGTCGCAACATTATGTACTTAAAAAAAGGCAAGCTGACTCAGTACTACTTTAATTAGCTGCAAGCCGCAATGACGCTCGGCGCTTGCCAATAAAATTTTGTAGCCGCAGGTTCATACACTTGTAGTATACGTATAAAGTGTAGGGATATATATAGAAGCTAGCCGGGATTTTTCTCTCGGGCGAGCGAAAATAATACATCTCGAGTGGAAGCCGGCCAGCCCGTTAACGGGGCGAGGAAAATTCCTCAAGTAAATCGAGAAGAGTAAATTTCCGGAAGCCATCCACTCGTTTAATCCACTCTATGTATACTATATACGTATATATATATTTATATACTATAACACAGCGGTGAGCAGCAGCAGTAGCTGCGTATATAAATATACAGCCGCAGTTCCCGGTATACAGCCGCGCCTCGTATAACTTGGAAGTTAATCGAGCGCGCCGTTCCTTCCCCCGCGGGGAGTCGTATACATACAGAGCCGTGCGTCGAATTAGCGCGCCTCCCCCGAAACTAAAGCCAACGTATACATACATAAATACATACACACATACATACGTACATACATATAAACACGCACACAACCACCAGGGCGTCCGTTCCTCGTCCTCCTCATCTCCCGCAGCTCGTGTGATTTAATGGAAAGCGAGGCAATCTCGGCGTTTGCGGGAATCATTATTGCCTACGCTGCCCTTTCCCTCCCTCCCGCCGTGTTCTCGCTTCCCGCGACCTCGCACGCACCTTCCCCACCCCCACTCCCCTTCATACTCCCCTCGCTCCCCGTCTCACGTGCCGTTGTCCCGCGATGTATGTATATACAAACACACACACACACACACACACACATCTGTGTGAGTACACAGTAGTGCGGCCCGTTCCGCCCGTTGTATTATGTTCCGCGCAGTAGGTACATACACGCTGCACTTATAAATACATGTAAATACGCAAGGCACGAGCGCGAGACTCCAAACATGAGGTATATCATACGAAATTAATATTATTTGTATTGCTGCATGATATCTCCTTACGTACGTACTTGGGCTAATATTCATGGACAAACTTTGATGCCAATAATAAACTTTCGCAATACGTAAGGATGAATTATGTAGTATGTATTATATACATCTATAATCAGATCATTTTTCTCGTGTAAAAACATGGCAAGCCTCGAGCGATCCATTCTATCATCGTCGACGACTGCGCTTGCAGTGCTTAAAATAAATTTTGCGATCGAATAACCGGTCGTGGTTAACTTTTTGTGATAGAGCTGAGAGTTACGGTCGAACGATTGATTTTTTTTTTTTTTTTTTTCTTTTTTTCACTCATATATATATTTGGTATTTTACGCGCGCGAATATGAGTTTGAACAACAATATTATTTGCACTTTTTCCGCGCACAGCCGGCGACTTTAGGCGAGGGTCACTTGCCGTATACGTGTACAAGTGTGCGCATCATGTACGTATGTTTGTGCGCCTGCATGGAATATTAATCCAGGCTCTGAGAATAGAGTAAGGGAGGTGGGAGGATGTGGAAGGTCGGTGCTCAAAATTTCATCGAATAATTGAAGAAACGCGGCCCCCGCGCCACTGGGGTACGTACTTCTTATACGGTATATTCATGACTCTTGCTGCATGTTAGTATTTACGAACAACGAACATCGCAAAACAACATTCAAACCGTTCCTCGCTCATATTGCACCCGTCTTGTGATACGTGTTTCCATTACCGAATCATTTAGTCACCTCTTTTGGCACTTCATCCCACCGAACGGCTTTCAATATTGAATTTCTCGTACTATCTTTTATCTTGTTTTTTTCTTCATTTATCTTTCAAACCTCGACAGACATCTCGCGATCTACGAACATCGACAACGATTTTCGACTCTGGTACAGCGAGAGGGACGTTGAATTAATAAACGCCTGAGATGCACCAAAGCCGATTCGATCGCGATGAATCGGCGGTAATTTTTTCCGGTGCAATTTTTGTTTTTTTTTGGTTCCACGCTTCTTACCTACGACGCACGCAATACAAGGTCTTTTATAATTTAAATCAAACTTTGGTTTCCCAATGCTCGAACAATATTTTCACGACGGAGTTCCCACCGTGCAGGATAACGGGACGAGCATGATAAAGAAGAAGAAGAAGAAGAAGTTGAAGATGAGAAGTAGACAGGTCGTTCGTTTAGCCGCTCAAGTTTGGCAGCTCCAAGCTCGAGCGTACACTTACAAAGTATAAATCGTACTGTATATACGTTACCCCTGAGTAGCAAAGTTCGTGACTGCCGGACTGTACACTGTAAAAAATATCCTTGTAATTTTACCACGCGCTTAGTAAATGTAATTTGTTGAAAATTGCAAAATTACAATTAGTGTGTGGATAAAAAACCGATCCACGTTGAGCGATGGATTGTTACTACTGGAATATTAGTAGTTATACTACTTTCAACGCAGTGTTGTTACTATTTAATACTGTAATCTTACCGCGTAGCTAGTGACTTTTCTCGGTTGAGTAGTACAATTTTGCCACTTTAGTAGTAAAAATACATCGCTCAACGTGGGTCGGTTTATCATTACAATCGACGTGGTAAAATAACAAGGATATATTTTACAGTGTACCAAACAGGATATTAGTGCGGTGCCCAAAACACACGCCACACTGGCGGGGCACGAGAGAGATGGATTGTCAATGCGGGCTGGAAAATATCTACCTGGAGGCTCACCTGCCGGAAGATGGACGGACGGACGGAAGTTTAGCTGCTGCTGCTGCTGCTGCTGGTTGCCGCACGAGGGCTGGACATCGCGACGACGGTCTGTGTGCGTGCGACCGTGTCGGATCGGCCGCAGAGACCGCACACGCGGGCGCGAGCGTCGACGACGCTTGTTATCCGTGCGGTGTGCGCGCCGTGCAATGCACCTGAGGTAAGTAATGGCCAGAGCACCGCCGCGATTTTCGGGGTGCACGCGTGTCGTATGTATGCGTACAATGGGTACGAGGGAGCGAGGGAGGGTGCGCGCCCCGCGAGCCAGCGCGCCGTACTGGCCGACTCGATCCTGACTCTCGCTACTTCGCGCCGGCGCTTTGCTGCTGCTGCTCTCCCATACCCCCACCCCTTCCACCGCCACTACGTACCTGCCTCGACTCCTGCCCATCTGATGTACTTAGCTGTTGGTGGGTTTATATATATAGCCATGTGTGCATGTATAAAAAGCAGTGCAAGCATAATATCGATCTCCCGGCCACCCATGCCGTTAGATTTGTAACATTGTATTGTGCGGAAAGGTATTGGGTTCGGCTTGTTTCAAAGATTAGTCGACGGTTCTCACGACTGTGGCGTGCCTGGACTGTTATTGGGGTTTATTCATTCGTGTACAAATGCGTGGAATCATGTAATAGATACATATACTCAATCCGTTCGAGTCGAGCAGTTTCCTCGTCTTTTCTTTTAAATGCATACGTCCCGACATTATATTTTTGCCTCATCTCGGAATTACTCCCAAATGATCCCACAAAATGAACACACAAAGGAAATCGGTAAGCAACGCCTTGTTTTTTTTTTTCCGAGCATCCTCAAAGCTTTTTTGACAAATAAGAAGGGCGTAGAAATTTTGACGTATTTGAGCTACAGTACGAGCATAAGTACGAGAAAAGTTGCAGAGAGAGATGATGGCAGGCTTTTGTTCTTTATTTATTCATGTCAAAGGCGGGCGGACGGATTCTTGTGTTTCTCTTGCAAACGTGCGCTCAAACTTCAAACGCCGCACAGACGGGCATTGGACGAATGTATTCAGGGCCACGCGATACGTGCGTCCGGCGGCCCCTGAAGTTTCTCGAATAACGAAGATTGCACGTTAGAAAACTTTGTCTACAATATACGCAATACCCGCGTAACTTTCCACTTTGTGCTCAACTCGTGCGCAGAGTAACAAAGGTTTTTCCAACAGGGCTTCGTTCCAGCTCTTCTGAGGATGTTTCAGTTAGCCTACTTCGGCCGAAGTAAGAAAAAGCTCTTTCTCTCACTGTACATGTATAAATACGTGATGGAAGCAAGTGTATACTCTGCTTCACATAGGGTTGGCAATAAAATGGTACATGCAGCTGGCAAAAAAGATTTAAAATTCGATGCTTTTGCCGTCTAGAGTAAGTAGGTGCTCAATTTTATGTTTGGAAAGCCATCCCAATGACGTCGCCGTTATATTGTCAAAACGTTACATACGTACATACATACGATAGACGCAATTCTCACTGCAAATTTATTAAAAAAAGGTTGGGGATGGATGTGTATTTTATGCAGGGTAATATAGGGCTTCACCATATTTAATATTCATATCAATATCTTATCGTTATCGAGTTGATGCTCAAGACGATACGAGGCAATACCGAAGCTGTGCTGTTGATACAGTATAGATATTACGAACTCGATATTCTTGATAATATTGTCAATATTATCGAAATTAAATATTTCATGCACACATATTTATTTGATAAACACTAACAAAGTTGTTGAAGTTTATAAAATCATTTTATTAGAATATGATAATCACAATTATTTTTTATATCGAGCGGTATTTCACAAGTATAGTTTTTTAATTTAAATGTATGCATACTTACATATTTCATAGCAAATGCCAACTTTTATATTATTCTGCACGATATAACGAAAGTAGTCTCTGTAGTTTTGCTTGCTCATCGATTGTTTAATCTCTGCATCTTGGTTTTGTGATTCGTCGTCTTCATTGTCTACAACCAAAGATCTCGCCATTTTTTTTTTGCTTGTGCGTTTTTATGTTAACTTATGTTATGCTTCATATCAATAAAACTTTAACTATACAGATTTCACAAACTTTCACTGAACACTCAAATGGACTTTCTTCATCTACGGATTGTCCACTACTGTCGATTATACTTTACGTAATACACAATCAATCATACAAATTATACATGTAAGAAATGTTGTTGTTGTTGTTGTTGTTGTATACATTTGAACGTCTTGATAAGTATAAACATTAAACATGAGTACTATAATAATGATGAATTCTGAGAATTCTGTCAATAATTAAGACAAGACGACACAGCCGAAAATATTGTATCGATATCAATATGATATCCATATTTTTCAATACATTTCGATACAAGACCGATATGTTCACCAAGTCAATTGTCCTCGTAAGTTCCTTAACAGATAAGCAAATTCCCGCGTTCGACAAGGGCTCGGCTTGATCTTAACAATACTACTGAAATATTCATTATCATGAAAGAACTAGAAAGAAAATCAAATATAGGATACGCTCTACATCGTTATTCCGATTCCACCCCGCAAAAGGATCAAGATCATACTAGAAACGTAAAAAATAGACGACTTAACTCGTTGCGACTGTTTGCCTGCAGATCTAATTATGGTGTTTTATATATATATATATATATATATAAGACACCATAAACCTACTTTTTTTTTGTCTTACGCTCTTCTGAGCGCTTTTTAAATTTCATAGCTGTTTCAAAAGCACGAGGATGCGATACCTATATATATATATATATAATGCATACATCTGCGAGCAGAGATCTCTCGGTCTTATCGCGGTGCGTCACTTAATTTCCATGTTTTTCGAGAAACATGCATTTCCGGGCCGACGACGAAGCGGCGCTATAAGTACTCTGCTCGACTGCATGATATGCCGCTGCGTGCCCGCGCGTGATGGTCGCTCCCGCTGATGTAAGGGATCGCTGCTGACGCGCGGGCGGGCGGCCCACGTGACTTTTGCTCTAATTACAGACCTTCTATAGTCCTCTATACTGCGTGGGTAGGACTCTTGTACCGTTCTCTCACTATGTTGGGGACGACTCTATATATATACGCCCACAACGATTTAACGACCGTTTCGCTTCCATATCTACTGTGCACATTGCCTTGCTCGCGCGTGAGTCTATACACTGGGTGTACTTACTATAACTGCTACACCGCCATCAAACGCGATAGTTTGGTTAATCAAGGCGACCTATAACGATTCCCGCGCCGCTCTACTCTTCCTCCTATGTACCCCTTTTCCGTCCCCCATTTCGCCTATTGACCCAACTGCAGTCTCGAACTGTAACGCTTGAGACCTGCTGCGCCCACAAGTTCGGCTGATCACATTCAAATATTGTCGGGGTAACAATATAGCGGCGCCTTCATCACCATAATTATATGTATGCATACTGTGTTACTATACTTTTGCGCGGTCGAAAATATTTTTACGTAATCGGGGATGGTAATGGAATTAACTATCATTAAACTAACTTTATAAAGTATTGCAAAGGTGTGTACGGTGGTGTATACTGTACGCCTCGATAATGTTCATTCATTTTATTCCTAACAAAAGTCCACTTGCGAATCAATGATTTGATCAAGTTTCGAGCATTCGATTCATTTCCATCGAAGCGGCTGTATGTGATTGAATTGGCGTGAAAGTCAAACATCAAATGAGTCGATAATTATGCGGAAATCATGAAGTAATTTTTTGTTAAACTAGGGGGCTTCGCGCGCCAACCCCCAACTGTTAACCAAGCATATTAATTTCCATTATTTTTCAAGAAAAATAAAATCATTAGCTATTTTACAACACTTAGTTTTCATTTTTTTATATTTAAATTACTTTTTATTCAATTTTTCAAAGTCTTGTTTTTAAATTTTCCCGCTCTCAGCTAGTCTCAACCAATCAGATCAAGAGTTATTCTGTCGACAGTCACGTGTAACTGATTCTTTTAGGAGAGAGTCAATTTAACGGTATAGGAAATCATATTGAAGTAATGATAACTATGGTACATCAAATTTATCTTTTATGTAATATCTTTACATGCATGGAGGATTTTATTCGCATCAGTATCGATTGCAGTTGGTATCTAATAAGCACCAATTTTAGTAATTTTCTCCGTTTCTATTGTAAACTTTTTAGCGCATTTCAGCGTTTGTCAGCACTGCTCTGAGTTATGACAGTACAGTTGGGTTTAATATCCTCGGGTACCGAGTAAAAACGTTCACAATCTCACCAGATTATTTATGTGTGATGTGTATACAAGAACCAGCTAATCGAATGCACTTGATTCGGCGCTGATTATGATTTGCCGTTCGAATAATCGACGGAAGCGGTAATATTATACAGTTTCGGCTGATAATGACCAAAAAGCTTGAATCGCATTGATTGTCGACAGCAGTGTATAATAAATCGAGAGCACACGGTGTCCCATGTGTTGCACGGCATGGGGAATGCGTTGTATTGGGAAATGCTGTCTGAGTATTATGCGGAAGCTGTGTACTTGTGGATAACAAATAAAATACAAAGGAAACGTGCAAGCCTGAGAGGGGCAGCAGAGCGAAAACACGCTGGAACGGGATGCCCACGCCAGCAGCAGCAGCCGTCAGCCTTACCCTACGCGCGCGGTTCAGACGCGGCTCGCGGAGCGCGACTGGTGTTGTCCATGTATACCTGTGTATATATATGTATACTAGTGGGGCTTCGCCCCCTGCGCGCACCGCGCGCCAACCCCATATTTCAATATATATATATATCAGGAGAAGAAGCGAGCCACCCCTGTCGTAAATAAGCCGCCTGATTCATTGTCCGCGTCCAGGGCAAGAAGAGCCTTACTCGGCTCGGATCGGCCACCGAACCCTAAACGGTTTTTTTTGTTTTTTTCATTCAATAAAGCAGTATTGGCGTACTGTGCGTTGAGGTGTACTTGGCATATTGTACTGTCAGAGAGACCATCGGACGATTATTATTATTATTCAAGTTGATTATCCGTACGTCAGTGGCGGGACGTATGTACTCTTGCGATCGATCGTTTTTAGTCAACCTATACTTCTGCACGATTAGCTGAAACAAGATTCCTCTCACCAAAACGCGTACTTTGCTACGGATACATTATACCGTTGCACCGAATTTCTTTTTCCACCGACTGTATAAATATCTTGTAAATTAAATATCCGCCCGTCAGTGGCTCGTCTGACCTGACTCGGCTATTTCTACTTGGTGTTTCAAAAGCAAGACACTCCGACATTGACTTTACAGACTTGAATCGTTCCATGAAGAAAAATAGAGAAAAGTTTTTAGGAGGCCATTAGCTTTCGCCAATGTACGCTGAAAAGTATACGGAACGATTGTTCGCTGCGCGCTTTTGTCAATCGCGCCACGAATCCAATAAAAAAAATCATACAACAATCTTATACGGTTCATAAATAGCAGCTCACTTTTGCAATCGTCTTTGTACTTCGCTTTATTTATTTTTTTTTTCCATACAAACAGAAATCAGCCGTCGAGCAGACAAGTCCAAGAAAAGTGATCGAGAGAACAATGGCCGAGAGGAGCTCTCGCGACGAGCGAGCGCGCCACGATGGCTGTAGGTATACCACGGCTGCAGTTGAAAGTTGGTTGAAAGGCAGGACGGGGCAGAAAAATCCATCGCACACGCCACCACCGCGCGCCCCTCCCTTCCTCCCCAGTCCCCCGGACTTCCTCGCCGCGTACCAGCGCGTCCTGCGCCGGCATCATCGGCAGTGGACTATCTATACCGGCGAATAAAAGAGTAGAAGCGCACGGTGGGCCGAGGAGGAGTCCAATTATACGAGAGCCGGTAATAGCTGCACCGCGGCAGAGTAGAATTTACGGGGCAATGCGCCGCGAGGTTACACATTCGATCGGGGGAGGATTGGATCGCAGCCGGGGTTGGCGCCCCCCCGGCCGGGGCCCACGGGCCCCCGCCCACCCCCCCGCCTTTTCCTCCCCCCCCCCCCCCCCCCCCCCATCATTCCCGCGTTTCCAGAGGGCCGCGAGATTTCATTGTGCCCGGAACTTTTCTCCCGGAAACACGAGCTATCCGCGGTGTATGCATGTACACGCGCACGCGGCCGCGAGTGACCCCCACCTCCCGGCGAAATCGCTTTATTTCCGCATCGATCCCTCCGTCCCCCGGTTTTCTATTTTTCACCGGTCGATTTTCGTTTTCATACCCCACCCCAGCGGCAATCCGCAAAATTTGCAATACCATCGTGTCACTCGCGGTATTGCGTGTACATCGCCGAAAAAACAGACGCCCGTGCCTTTTTCACCCCTGTTTTGATTGAATTTTCGGCAGATAATAGGATCGGCTCGTGGATCGAGGGATTTTGGGGCTCGCCCTATTCTTCGCTCGTACACGATCCACTCGGGCAACATTATCATGCTTATTATTATCGTTGTTATGTCATCATTGTATTTACTGGAAGTATACAAACAACAGCAGCAGCAGCTGCCACGTAATTAATGACACGACAATGATAAAAAGTGCCGACCCGACGAAAGTAAAAAGAGAAAAATTATTTCACCGATTGTCGAGCTACCGTCGGGCCAATCAATTTTTTCCCTGTCCAGTCGGGCGACATCGATTGTGTTCGCGAGGAACGTTTCACGCGCGTTCGGTTCAACGAGGAGGAAAAATAAATGGAGGAAAATTATCTGCTCGGGCCATGGAAAAACTCGGCAAGACAGGACCTGCAGTCTTCCTTCCTTTTGACAGTTTACTCATCCTTACGACATTAGTTCTTTGCTCTCGACTTCACCTTTGGTGCGACATAATTAAAATAGGGGATGACATTTTCATTAAGAATCTTCGAGTCAAAGGGCTGGTAAAAAATTACATTTGTATCAGAGGAAATTTCTCCATACACATTGGACGTTTTGACGTTTATAGGTAAGAATCGCTAATTCAAATGTATTTCGTCATATTCGAACACTGTTGATTTCGTGATGATTCAAACACGATAAAATGTACTTTTCAAATCTGTTTGGTCCAACGTCGTTCAATGGTCAAATTGCTTTTTGTGGTTCACAAAAACAATGATTGCGCATAAAGAGCAAACAAAATCTCCAATCCCCCGAGGCTCTGCCGGGCGAGTTGCCTCAGCATCCGGCGCGTACGAAGAGGACATGACTGCACTTATTGCCAAGAATCCCCGCGGTATCCCAACACCACTCTTGCATTTATCCGAGCTGACAACCGTCACGGCCACC
Source organism: Copidosoma aretas (assembly GCA_030522625.1). Lineage (NCBI taxonomy): Eukaryota > Metazoa > Arthropoda > Insecta > Hymenoptera > Encyrtidae > Copidosoma > Copidosoma aretas. The sequence continues at coordinate 3,234 of JAPYYV010017896.1, read as the reverse complement.
ACCTCGAACTTTGTCTTCTTTTTCTTCTCATCAATCACCCAACTCGTCGTGATGCACGTCGACGCGCTGTGATGCCATTCGCTTTCACGGGCCAAATCTCGTGCATTGTAAATTTACAGTGTTTCTTGCCGATCCCCACACCATACGAAACAGATACACCGCTGCATAACAGATACATACGTGCCGGATGATGGAAAGGTTCGCGAGTTGGTTTCTAAAGTTTTTGTCGCTCGCGCCATGTGCATTCGGGCGAGATGGACGGACGGATTGTGTATGACAGAGATACGCACAACGTACAAATAAATAAGTCAGTCGAGTCGTGCATGGACGTGGCAAGAGGCGACTGTTAAACAACGGATTCGAGCGTCCGTGACGATCTGATTGTCCGAGTGCCGCTATTGTCCGCTGCCAAAAGAATCGAAGCTATTGTGCCAACAGTAGCAGCAGCAGCCACCACAAATCAGCGGAAAGGGAAAAAGAGTCAAAGTCAGTACGCGTGTGGATGCAAGTTAAGGGTATCTACAGTCCAGGGTTCGTCTCAGGCGTATATAATCTCCAATACCGAAAAATTTAAGGATATTCATATTTTTGACGTCATGAAGATGTATAACCTATGCATGTATATATTATCTTAGGTGAGTGGATTCAGCAAAATACCGTCCAGTAGGTAAAAGCGAAGTTACTATAGCAATTATGCTTATCATATCGAATGATAGTATATACTTATCCGGAAAAAGATTTTCAGTTTGTAACACCATGAGGCAAAGTACTGAAAGCAAAAACATAATTATGCAGTAACGGATACAACCACGTTGAGATAGAAATCACGTATGAACAAATACAGAAATGCCTGATACAATGACTTGAGGCGTTTAGTTATTCCGCGTGTACTTTGATGTCGGTGGGATTTGTGTATTATTATACGCAAGCGCAAAACCAATGTACGTACATTAATATTATTTTCTCCACCAGTCATTTCTGTAGAAGTTTGCGGTGCTTATGTACATAATATGCGGAGACTGGTGATATTAGGAAGCGCGGCAAGTCCAGCGCAGCCAATTTCCGGAAAAAGACGAGCCAACTTGTTCAGTGTCAAACGCCAAGTATTTGAGTAAGTCGGTGTCAACCACGATGAAAGCAGCACTAGCAGCTTAGTTGACAAGCCGGCGGCTGTGTACACTGCAGCTGTACCGCTACTGCTGCTCCGAAACGCTTTTTCGGAAATTGGATCCCCCTACACTTTGTTGCTTGCAGTTACTCTGGGCATAACATGTACGTGTCGAGATTGAGCCAAGCACTGGCGTACAGTTGTATTGCAAGCGAGGAGGCCTACTTTGAAGGTGACAAAATAAATTTCAATAAATTAATAAATAACGTTTTTTTCTTACACACTAGGCGATTAGAGTTTGCAGCCGTATTCAACTTTCAATGATTTCCAAGCGTATTCTACAGCTTCTTTTTAAGATCAAATCAAATTAAAAGTGTACATAACTTATGCACCATAACGATGTATTCGAATTTTGAGTTTCTCATACCATCGGTTTACTTATACCGCAAGGGCGAAAAAAATGCCTTGTCCCGTGCGGTGAAATTAACACTTCAGCTTGAGCCAAAGACAATGATAATAATTCACAAGACGTGGGTTTTTCGATCGGAAATTGCCGTAAGGCGTGTTGATCAACGATATAGACTCAACATGAAAACTATTGGACAATCCTTTTTATCGAGACACGTCAAGGTTAAAAAGGGTTTGATTCGACACATTAAAGTCGACTGACTGGTTTTATTCGAATCCTCTCGCCCCGTGTCCCCCTCTGCTACTAATAGCCGGAAAAGGGAAAAACGTGCCTGTAAGAACGCCGTGACACAGTGTACATATACGTAGCGGCCTCTTCTATATGTATATCCGCCACGGTGAGACGCTTATTAAGTATATCTTGAGAATAGTAATAAAATAGGAACATCAGTAGAAATACATAAATACATCTTTCGCGTGCAATCATAAAGTTACAATATTGTTTTGTAACAAGACGTTAACGGAAAAACCAAAATATTTAATATTACTTCGGTTTCATCCAACTGATGATTTTTCAGAGATCTTGACGTACATACACGCATCCATCGACTATAACAGACTACTTAATTAATACGTTGTCCACGGTTGTCTCAAGAAGTTTCAGGACTCGGTACACGAGAGGGTGTTATGTATATTCAGCGACGTAGTAGAAAAGCGGATGGCTGCCGGCATGACTCGGGTGCTATGGTACGTACATTAGCCTCAAGACAAAGACTGTTTGACGGGTCCGGGGCGTCGCGCCAAAGGCATGATATTATTTTTCCACTTCGTTCCAAAGAGCTCAAAAATTCACGAGGCTTACAGCTCATCCGGGCGCATCTTGCACTTTTTTTACATGCACGTACCTATTATCATATTGAATACGGTTATCGAATTATCACATTGTACTCGAGGAGAGAATAAGACTGTTGCAAAAACTCTCTTCTCCAGGCCTCCCGTTGTAAATAATGCAGATTTTCTCTGTGCAATTCGTTCCACGATCCATGCACGACTACAGTCTGCACACAGGCTGCAGAGCAGTGATTCACGAACAATGAGCGCCGGGTTGAGCTGCAACGCAACAGAGCGCACGAGACAGGGATAAAAAGGGTAAAATAAAAACTGCCCCCCCCCCCCCCTCTATTCCTTCTCCTCTGCACCGACAACGGCATTCAGGATTTGATATTTGCCAAAGTTTCACGAGATTGAACTTCAACGGGAGGCAGTATTAGTAGTAGCTGCTCCATTCAGCTTCCAACGGAGAAGACAGCAGCGTGTCCAAGGAGCGCGAGGGGGAGCAAGAGAGTTTCAAGAGCCCAGAGTTACCCGATCCACCGTTGTGGATAATAGGTACTAGCAGTCCCCTCCTCCCCCCTGTCCTCTGGACTCGGGGATTGAATCGGCAACGGGTTAGTTCGAGATTTCGTCATTGGGTCGCGGCGTTTTCGCCTCCGTACCTCCATTCGGTGCGCTCCCCCCTCCCACCCCCCCCCCCTAACCCCCATTGTCCTGGCCCTCTTTTGCCTTCCGGCGCCTGATGGTTCCAGCCGCCTTGACTCGATTTCCACTTTAGCCCCATTCGTTCATCGCTCTCTCCTCTGCACGTATACACCGAACACGTTTCGTTTCGTCCTCTCGTCTTCGCAAATCATTGTACGGAACAGCATTGGGGGGAAAAA
>JAPYYV010017895.1:0-14260 GCA_030522625.1 Copidosoma aretas | reverse complement strand
TCTTCCGAGTATTTAAAAAAAAAAATGAGTGAGATTGGTCAAAAATTGAGACCTCTAGCTATTTTCGAAACAAATCACCTCGTTTGGCCCCACTGTGCGTCGTCCTCTTTGACGCTATATGGATCGGCCTTTTGCATTACTTTACAATTCAATAGTTTGACTTCAGGTACCGGTATACTAACTCCTTTATTAAGCGTGTTGACGCACTCTGCATACATTTTTTCCCCGTTATTAGTAGCGACAAAATTTTCAAACAATATTCCTTCTTCTATTCTCTGTAAAGGAACCCAACCATCAATAACATTTTCGCTCGTTTCCTTTAGAAGAGCATACATCACTTGCCTCATTCTGGCAAGAATCTTGAGCGTTTCTGGCTCTTATCTTATTTTCGTGCCTCCTTATTGCAAAATATTATACTCGGCACCTATGCGTCCTCTATATGCTTTCAACAAGTCCCACCCTAGAATGCCTTCTACATCTATTGGGAAGCCACGTAGGACTAAGTGCAACGTGCAAACGAGGCCGTTGAGCGGTACATCTACTATACCTAGTGTGCTACGCTCTTCGTGCGTTACTCCAATAATTTTAACTTGGGTCCATTTATCGATGAAAGTGTTTGAAAGATACTGTTTTTCTTTACAATTGAAATTTCCGTGCCTGTATCGGCGTAAAATTTTACTCTTCTGTTTCGTAGCCTTGATCCTCTCATGAATACCGAGGGGGGAGTGAAACCTGCTTGAAGTATATTTATAGTTTTGCGAGAGAGTTTTCTACCGTCGTTTTGCTCTTCTTCTATTCGAAGGCTGTTTCAAATTGACTTGTCATATCCTATCGTATGTGCACGGGCGGCTAGATTTTGTTCTGCTTGTCCGCTTGGCGCGATTCATTCGCTGACTTGCCCCCGGGCTGCATTGGGTCTGTATCTGGTCTGTATATTTCTCTTTGTTGCCCTTCTTTTCCGTCAAGCCGCGATTTCTCTGTACTAGCCGCGTTTGATTTTTCGTTTACTGGGCCATGCCCGGTGCTTGGGGAGCACGCCGAACATCTTGGCAGTTTAAATTCTCCGAGTGGGGATTTTCTGCTCTCGATAATTATTATCCTAGTTTGTATCGTTGTTACTTCCGTATTGATTATTTAAGTTTACATTAGCCCCGCTTAGTCTGCTATTGTAATTACCCCCGTATTATTTCCGTAACCGCTGATTCACATAACTATTGTATTTTTCGCCATTATTTTTATAATAATTAATATTAAGGTATCTATTGCTACCACGCTCGTATCGTCTTGGTTACTGGTAGCTGTTATAGGTATTTTTTTTATAATTATTATAATTCCTATAATTGAGATTCGGGTTGTTTTGCCGTGTGTCGTAACGTTGGTTATTATAATAAGTCTTACTTTCGTACCCCCCCCCCCCCCGAAGCAAATATTTCGTCCGGTTCTTTGGGTTGTTTATCGGGATTTTTCATTCTTCTATTTCTTGCATCATTCCACAATTTTTTGCAGCCACTTGTAGAGTGCAGGCAATATTCCCGACAATACAAACACCATTTCGTACTTGTTAATCCGTCCTACTCGTCCGTATCGTCCCTACCGACGGGCATCTCGCTCATTGTCATACCTATCCTCGGGTTTCCCCTCTCCCGGAAGCAGTGTTCTTGCGTAGCGTATGTGTTAAATTTTCCTTTGCCCATCTGTCGTAGGCTCATCTCGTTGTCCACGCTTGTTGCTGCCTCGATCTCTAATGTTGATGGTATAAGCCCTGCTACATTTCAACTATATGGTGGTTTTAGACCGTATACAAACTGTTTTGCAGCCTCTCTATTTGCGCTACTTTTCAATGCAATTTTCTGTATTTCCGACAGGTGCGCCCCATGCTTCTAAATCGTTGCTATAGTGCTAGCAAAAAGTCATCTGTACTGTTAAACAGCGATAACCGAGCGAAAAATTAATTGCCGCTATGCCTCCTAATTTGTCCCCTAGTATTCCAATAACATATTTATTATACTGCCGTGGGACTGTTGTTTTTGCCGTCCGCACCATCTGCTCGAAAAGTAGAATGTTTACGGGGTCTCCGTTAAATATAGGGATGCCGCTCGTCACGCTGTTTACCTGGGCCAGTGCATTATAATGCGTGTTGAAGGACTGTGTATTCTCAGCATTTTCTTGGTTTACAACGGGGTTTAAAAAAGTTGGTGTTTAGCTGAGTCGGAATCTGTAGATTTTGTAAATATTGCTCGATATTATATGTATCTGTGTTCGCGAGATTCGGCCATTCCGTTTTTTGTGCTCCAAAACCATATTGATTGTTGAACCCATATTTGCCCCGTTGTTGCTCTAACATTTCCCCCGATCGCTCTTAGGTGAATTGCTGTTTACTATGTGCCGTTTGTTGTGTATTTTGTCGTGATGGCTTATTCCCGTACGTATTTTCGTTTCGTATGTTTTTCATTGCCCCGTTTCCTGTCATGTGTTCCACATATCTCGATGCTGACCTATTTGTTATTTCTTGTGCCTGCTTATTGGAAAGTCTCATTTTCTCTTTCCCATCCAACTGTTTTGGTGGCTGAATTTTCTCCCTGACTATTCCCGGTTCCATATTTTTCAATAATTTCATCATGAGAACACGTTGTTTTTTATTCATTTCTTCCCAATCCGCTTGGTTCTCTGGACTATGTTCTAACACCACGGTCAGCATTTCTGATTTCAATTCATTTTCAGTATCCGATATAATTGCCTCCCCCCTCCCCCTCGCCCCCATCACTCAGTATGTAATTTTGTGGTCTCTCGTGACTTGCTATTGTGCATAATCAAAATTTCGTCGGGTTTTCATTACCTATACCGTCGCTATAGCACGAGATCATCCTGTTCCGCGCTATAACTTCTTATGATTTACTGCTGTAGTTCTTTTCGGCCTATTTTCCTTACGGGTCTAAGCTGCTTGCATCAAATTATCCTAATTAATTATCAGCATGACCACCCTTCTATTCAAAAAGTGATTACTTACTTCGGTAAAGCACCTTCAAACAACAAAAAAAAAAAAATCGTGACGCAATCCAAAATGACGAATATTTTTATAATCACACTAACCTGAACAATCTCTCCTTTTTATAACCCCGGGACGGTATAAATGCATTCGATAATTTCACTTCACTTACCTGGTATTTCCTGCCAAGATTATGATGACCAAGATGCTTCCGTAGACCATGGTTCAGTGTAGTCCCCGTTGATAGTTTCGTGAGTTTCCTTCCTCCTGATGATCCCGATCTCCTGGCAGCGTCTCTGTCCACGGCCGTTTTATTGCGATGATGACCCTTTCTCTCCTGTAGTCCTTATTCCTCATGGAACGACACAATGAGTATTTCCCAAAAAATCGCGTAAAAAAAATATATCGAACGACTGCGCGTAAAAACAAATAAATCCAATTATTTTATCTAATTTAATTTGGTTACGATGGCTTTGGGGTGCTCACGGAATAAAATACACGAGTACTTGAATACGCTTCGTTTATTAGTTAATGATCTGAGAGAAGAGACGCACCGCAAAAGTACCTATCGCCTTGTTGGTCCGCCGTAGACTCCCTTGTTTCTTTCTAGCTAACTCTCTTCTCTCTCCCGCTACCACTCTGTGGTGGGCCCACAAAAGAGGGCGGCGCATGGACACATGACTACGCTATTTTACATAAAAATGGTGTCGTTATGCAGTACTATTCTTGTAAAACAATAAGTCTTTTATATAACATCCATCACAATTTAGGTAAAACGGAAGATTTCCGGGAACCAGTAAGAACCCAATACAACACAAATAATCCACTTTATAATGCTTTATGTAATCTTTTACGAAGTCCGTGATATTCGCGTATGATTCATTAGTTGATATTACATGCACGCACGGAATAATCGCAATACTACCTTAATAATATTCTATCTGCTTTCTATTCTTGATCAATGATACACATCATTAGCCAATGAACGTACGTATATGTGAAGCAGTGAAAGTACTTTGAATTATTGTTTTCTACATTTTTTCTAATACTTGAGCATATAATGTGCATTTCTAATAATTATATTAGAATTTTTGAAAACAGAAAAAATGAGTATTCCGTGTGCTCACAGACAATGTACATCAAACATCAGAATTCAATTGTTCAAAAAAATAAGGGCCCAGGTATAATTTTACCATAACTTGGACAATATTGAAAACTGAAAAAATATACGTAGAGTGTCAGCGTAGTTACCTATACCTGTTCACAATTTTTGGCTCTTGGATCGCTGGAGTTAAAATACCGGCAAAATTTATAACTCTTATTAAAACTGCTCAAATGCAAATCATAAGTTTCGATATCGAACCCAAAGTATCTACATAATTTCAGCCTGATCTGATAATAGTTACGTGAGTTAGTCGAAAAATATGTTCTCTAACACAATCATCCATACATACATTGTTATATGTACTCAAACTGCCCTAATATTTTCTTTACTATTTGTTTTACGGCGAATGAAAAAGATTTTTTTAATGAATATACATTTTTATTCTGACAAAAATATTTGGCACTCACATTCATCGGTCATACCTAAAAATTAATACTGTTTCTAGGTCATCGTCCATGCTAAGGCTTATTCTTTTCTGATTCTTTGTAACTCTATGAATGAAGTTACTTTTTGAATTAATACTTTGTTTTAAAGCCGTCTGATTGATAGAACAAAGTTAGCCACAGATTTGTGTATAAATTAGTGAGCCTTGAGGATGTGAGAAGACAATGACATCGGGACTCTGTATCCGTTTAAATTTTTTTGATATCGATAGCGGACGTACCCCAGGTTCATCTTATGGCTTGTGTCGATATATCAACTACTGTTCCAAACACTGTCTGATAACTTGCCCCAAGCTTACTATTAAATCTATGCTCGTATAAAGAAGTACATCTACAGCATGCTTCTTTGGATTAAAAAGTATTATGGTGACAAAAATTTAGCTACTTAAGCTAAAAAAACTTTTTTCTATTCGTTTTCTCAATAAAACATTTAATAATTCTTTACTATTTATTGGGTTACTGATTAACTGATAAAAACATTTTTGAACTAAAATTGGAATAAAAACATAGTATTTTACGTCAGTAAGCTACGAAGAACGCCATTATCTCACGAAAATAAGGTGTACACTGAGCAAAAGAAGAGAGAAAACATTCGAAAATTGATGCCGTGTTTCATTTACCAGTAACTTATATGAATTATATTACATTCTTTCACTAAAAAGACGGCTTGTTTTTCTGATTTTAGGATATAATAATGCCAGCGTTCTAAATAATTTATTTAAATCTTAGTTTAATCACAGTTTAATAACGCCTGCGCGTCCGGGTAATGTCCCTCACCTGTCGTGAACAGATCCTGGGTGGAGTACGGACTCTCCTTCAGATCGTCAGCCCGCTCTGAAATCTGCAGATCTCGCTACACGAACTGAGTCCAATACGACTCCAACAGTCACACTCGACCATCACAATATGGCAGCGTGCGCTGATCTGCCGCTTTATCCTTGTTGGTATTTTTAGTAAACTTTGATGTCACTGATCGTTCCAGTGTTCTTATCTGCTGCGTTAAAAGCTTAACTACTTCGGCTGCCATGACTCTCTTCCACAAAGTCACGCCGCAATACAAGAGCAGAAGTTGAAAAAGAAAAGAGATGTAAACACTCAACTCTACCTTTGGTGCTCGGTAAGCATCGCGCCAGTCTTTTACGGCCAACTCCTCTCCCCTCTCGTCCCGCTCGATCGCCTTGCTACAGTGCTCTCCAGCCCAGCGCCTTTTACTTCTCCAATGACGTCACGAACGGTTGAATTTAACTGCCACCTGGTTTACTGGCATGAGTCGCTGACGTCATGCTCTTCCTGTGCCACGTACTCGTCGTGCACTTAAAATGGCTGTCTCACAGCAACACTGAGAGATCCAGCCCAATAATTTTCTCGATTATGCACTTCACTGAACTATCCTCGCTACATCCTCACTCCACCCGGCTCGAAGGACCATAAATCATGTTGAGTTGATAATTAAGTATGTTGCCGAAGTCACTGGTAGTAGGAATTCGACTGTTCAAAGAGAGCACAATTTCGATTCACTTAATACACTTTCGATTTATTCAAACACTGTGGTTGTTACAAAAATTGGTTTAATCCTAGGCAGAATACAAAAAATGTCTTTACAAACTTTAATGAAAATAAGTTTCAAAGGCGCGAAAAACTTCGCCGAATACGATGGCAGTAGGCTTTGCCGGTTGTGAGTCAAGAGTCGGGACGAAAGTAATACTTGAACATACGTCGAGCAAGTGCTCTCCCGTCTCGCCGAAAATTAATACGCGACACACACACACACACACATAAACAACTCAATCTATCTCGCACTCGCACGTACCCACGACATGCCGGCACTCAATAGCCGCGCGTAGCTAGTAAACGCATACCTGCACACAGCAATCGTCCTCAACAGTTAAGCGACTCATAAAGTGAGTTTTCTTACTCAAATTTCAAAATAAACGAATTCCACCATGTGAGAAATGTATTCGAAATTTACATATAATTTGAAATAAAAATGTAATATGCCAAATTTTTTCACCTGGCACAGTTATAAAGAAATAAATTTACAAACATTTCGAGCTCCTTGCACTGATTGAATTATATACTTTATTCACGTTGGATTAGATTTACTATTGAACTTCAACGTATCATATTTTTATTAGTATTGCTGCGTACGAATATAGTATTAGATTCTTGGAATTCAAAGTAGATAATCCAATATGACTACCAACAATCATAAAAATAAGCCAATTTCGGTTTATAGAAAATGTATTCGCAATTAACGTAAAATTCTAAGTAAAAAATGTAATTTGCAAAATTCTTGCAGCTGGCGCAGTTTCTGAGAAAAAAATTCAACATTTCGATTTCTTTAAAGTGATAATATCAGATACTTCATATAGATTAATATAATTTTACTATCAATCTTTGCAGAACCCTGATATTAAAAGAGTTGCTGCTTTTAATTTTGTACGAGATTCTTCAAATAAAGATGGCTGATCCAATATGGCAACCAACCGTTTCAAATGTAAGAATTTCCATGAAAGTAACTTTTTATCCCTTCTCGTCATCTTATTCTAATTTTTATAATCATATTGATGTAGATTTAAATAAAAACTTGTCTTATTCTCATTTTATTTATTTATTACAATAATTAGCCAAACCATTACTATTACAAAAAATTTATATCTTCATAAGAAGAAGATGGCGAACAAGACTTAGTTCTGATAGTTGCCCTGCAAAATATTAGACATAAAATAAACAAATTCATCTAATTGAAGTACTCAAAACTGCTGTTTCCGAAAATCCAAGTTACAAAACCTGCTCCCTTTTATTCATTGAATCATTGCAAAGTAAAGTGTCCATGCTGGAGATATTTTAAAAATCAATATCTCTGATTTTATTGGATATTTTGTAATTATTTCACTGGTAACAAACCGCTCTTTTGATTTAGAAAATTGCCTTATAGTTAAATTGCCATTAATATTAGAAAATTGGTTCTAAAAATTGATTGATCGATTCTACGTATGGTTCTAGCAAATCTTCGCTAGGGAATATATGAAGCAAAAACTAGAAACTATATTTTACAATAAGTAAGTAAATAAAAAGAAGCAGTTTTTGTGACCTAAATTTCCGAAAAGAGCAGTTTTATTGCATTGATTCAATAAATTTTTTCATTGAATTTTTTACTTTTTGCAGGTTACAGTGGCGTTGGTGTCGTGCGGAGTTAGTCACATTTATATTTAAAAAAATTGTTATTTTTAATAAATAAAATTATTTTTGTAGATACATCGACAAATATTAGAAAATTTTCTCAATTTTTTGAATTCACTCAACTCATAACTAAATGCAACAAATTAAGTTTTGTTTACTGTAACAGTCTTTTTAATTATCAATAAAAATAAAATAATTTCTGTTGTGGAAGGATTAAGGAATGTACGGATGCTGTAAGGGATTATGAGGGGAGGGCTCAGGCTGCACTCTAATAAATTCAGCTGTTTGCAGATGGATTTAGAAATGCGGCTTGGGGGGGGGGTTGGGGGGGGGGGGGGGGGGGGGGGGGGGGGGGGGGGGGGGGGGGGGGGAATTGAGAAATTTAAGTAGTTTAAAATAACGGAGATACTGACAAATTTTACGCTATTTTGTTGGAGGGTTGCGGGGTGGGGTCTATCAGAAAGTGTTGGAGGGGCTGTGGGGAGAGCGATTAACGTAGATTAGTTTGGATAAAAATCACATAGATATCGAGCAATTATTCCCTTATTTTTTAGGGGATCGTAGGAGGTAGTGGGTAGGGAACGAGGGCCACACACTGTGGACAAACCCCCCAAAATAATTATCTAATACAGAAAGCTACATATGGCTATACTAGAGCCCCAGTACCTACTCGTTCAGCGTTGCTGACTGTGGCTCTATCAATAAAGGGTCTTTTCGCGAGTGGGAATCGAGCCTTTCTTGAAAAAATCCCACTGATCCTACCTCACCATAATTTAAAGAAAGTTTAAACATACCGTAATACGCGTTGCACTACCGTATAGCTAAATACACGAATGGTGTTAAAATAGCCATATTTAAGCCTTCGGGCGATGATACATATAAAAAAAAAAGATATATTTCATGCCACGTAAGAAGACTAGCACAACTCAGATTTTTTTAGGTGCGCCTTATATGGGGAGTTAACCCGTGAAATTAGCGAGCGAACGTAATGCAGTATGTATGGATGTGCACGCGCACCACTGCTCTGTCATTATAGAGAGCTGCTACTACTTTTAGTCACGACAACATAACCTCACTCTATCTACTGTGGCTATATCTTTATGAATAAGTTTAAATTTTTTTAAAAAATTTGTATGTGTAGAAAATAAATGCAGTTGTGTCAAATTTATTGTAAACTAATATCGTGACAACATAACCTCAAAAAGTTTTGAAAAACGCTGTATTTCAAAGGGTAAGCAAGATTGGCAAAAAAAAACAATTTTCTTAAAGGTAATATAAGCATTAAAGCTCACAAACAGAGAGGCTTCGGTGGATGTTTCAACATAACTTAAATTTCCCTTATTTTGGGAGTATCTTGATACAAACGTGGTAAAAATTAAAAAAAATTACAGAACGTATAGAATATTGATATGAATTCGTGCAAATTATTCCGAAATTATTTCATGACAACATAATCTTTAAGAAATAAAAAAAAAACATTGTATCTTAAAGAGAAAGCGAGATAAGCTAAAAATAACAATTTGGACGGGGTTTTTGAAGGAGAAAAGAATTACGCTTACACTGATAAAGTAGTTAGCAAATACAACAATATTACTTTAATTCTTGTTTTAAAAAAGATGATCCTACGAAACGTATGCATGCACGTGTTTAAAGTTAAGAACAGTTGCTACAAATATTCCATAATAAATCTTTGTAGATAGGCTCATTTTTATGTATTTATATCTTCTAAGGATCGCTCGCAATACCAAAATCTATAAAGCTATGCTTCTTATGGGATACTTTTGGAGTCAGGCACGTTAATAATTATAATGGAGTAAGAAATGAAGACAATCTTCTTGGTGCTGATTATTTTCGACGCTGTGGACCGGAGCTCCCTAAACTTCTGGAACAGGCACGACCTACCTGTAGTCACCGCCAGTTTCTAAGTATTGTCTCGTACTTTCATTCGTCTGCGTATTTCTGGAGTTACCCAGGGTTTACGTCGTGTCGTTGAGAGTAACCTGCTTCACCGGGGCTACTTGGTCATAAACTTTCAGAACGATGGCATTGAGCTGGGAAATGGCACGATCAATGTCTGAGCTGGATGCAAGTCCGTTCAGGAACTTTAGAAGCTGGTTGATTTCGTCGGTGATTGGTTGGCAGTAGACCTTAGTGAGAATTACGGAGAGGCCATCGTGTCGAAAAGTAGTAATCATGTATTGCAGATCAGAATGGGTAACGACGGTCGGAACAATATTCGGACGAAAGTAAAGCCCCACACTTACACGTGCGATCGATTCTAACGAAGATGTACCCTTCAATACGGACAAGTTCATCTGAGTCACCATCTTCGAGAAAGGTCTCAGTAACAGCAAGGACATCGGTATTTCTGATTGAGACTAGGTTCTGGACTAGATGAATGTGGGGTTCTAAGCGATCGACGTTGGCATGTAATATAATGAACTTGGGGGGCGGGGTGGTTGAGGGAGAGGCTGATTGCTATTTTGGGAGTCCCAGTAACGGTTTGAGAAGAGAAAGATCGTTCTCCGAGTGTATTTCTATTAGAAGTACCCCTTGCTTTCAACGCATGAAGACGATGGCGGCGGAGCTCCTTACGAACGGTGCGACTTCATAATTTAGCTGGGTTTTGTAACGCCTGGCTGTGGCAAGCAGCTTCTAGATTTCCTTGGGGTGCAGTGCTCTGAAGTACAGCCTGTTGTCACCACCAATGTTAAAGATTTGCTGTACGGTTTTATCCTTCAGGCTGAGAGTATTAAAAAGGGCCTTTTCACGAGATGCTGGGGAAACTATCTTGACTACTGGTGGTCAAGGTTGGTGAAACCTAGGGGCAAACAGCGAGTACAAAATTTTCCAGGTGACTGCAGTTCAGTTCTCTGAAAATAATGCCAACAATTTCAACGTTGGCCAAAGTTACCTCCACGGGAATCCCAGTAATGAGGAGTTCGTGGGCCTCAGAGGATGTGACACAGGACTTGAGTTCTGACACGGCCGTTTCGAGAGACTGGAGTCTGCTGGAGTAGGTCTCGGTAGTACTTGATACCTCTTAACGGACGGTTCTGAATTTTTCCCAAATCTTAAGAAAAGTTTCATCAGATAGTTGCGTTCAAGGGGTGCTGAGTTTAAGTTGGGAGTTACCAGTCATGGCTAGGGGCGTAAGGCCTGCGCCAGAGTTGCTACTGGAGGAACTGCTGTAGTTGATATCGATTGGTGTGTCAGAAAGTGAAATACAATCGCATTTGTGCACCTGCCGCGCCTTGAGCGCTCTGGCATACGCTGTTGGACGCTTACGCTCATTGGAGAGGGTGACGTCCGGACTCGACTGTGAACTGTAAAAAACGTTTTCAAAGGTATTGAAAGAGATGTTTCGATCAGGTTGCATGGAGTAAAGAACGCGTGGGTGGGTCGGCCAAATCACTGGACAACTGTAGACTAATCTGTACAAAAACGAAGAAAAGCAAAGTAAGTCTGGGGCCTTTCGAAACCGGCAAAGAGGATAAAAAATACCAAAGACCTTACCAACATCGCCAATGCACCAAAAGTAAGAAATTAAATAGATCTAGAAAGTCTTCAACGCTCAACTGAGTCTTAACTCTAAAACACAGAAGCACTGCTGTAAGTGAAGCACTGGGTATCGTCGATGTCCCTTGAGCACCAGAGAGTGACAACGAGGTCCAGGAATGCGACGTGACAGCAGCGGGTGAAGCAGCCTAGTTGACCTACGAGGTGTTAATTGGTGAAGACACGTGTGAAGTGCCGGAAGAAGAGGTTGATACAGCCACGACCATTGGAAAAGCTGCACGATGACGCCCACTTCGTAGGTTAGGGTGACCATCATGGCAATCAACGTATCTCCCTCGTGTCCAGGAGGTCGCAACCTCGGTAAAAGGTTGAGGACCTGCCTGGACACCCCAGGAATGTGCGCCTGGGTAAAATACTCGAACATAATTTGTGGAAGACTTATAATAAAAGCAAAAACGTAGCTCTGATGAGGGACACATGTGAAGCCACTTACCGCCAGAGAAGAAGAGAGAGAGAGAGAGATGTACGAATACACAACTGACATAAGAAAGAAGACGAGAAATAAGCTAGTTAAGTTATCAAGGAGTGAGATAGTGATTGAGAAAATAAGTATATATGATTAGTTTAAAAAAAATTAATCTGTCTTGCCAAAGTTTTACCCTTCTAAAGGTTAGTCTCTTGAATTACGATGCTATGTTTATTAAATATTCTATAGATGAAGATTTAAAATAAATATTCATTCAAAAATATTTTCGAAAATGAAGTGCATTAACAAAAGTAATAGGGGCATGGGGTCGGAGAGCGGAGGGAGCAGCATAGAGATAATATACATAGAAGAAGCAAGCATTATCTTTACCGGTAAGTGGAAGTGTCCGGTCGTTAAAAAGAAAGAGAATACTACTGTGGTCTTGCATCTCTCTCTCTCTCTCTCTCTGCAACTCTCCTCTGATTAGTCGTGTGACTTTGATCCCCCTCTTCGACAAAAGCAGCTTGACTGTACGCAACAGCGCAGCCAATCAGCGACGAGTGCAGAGAGAAATGTAAGACTACGGCGGTTTTCTTTCTTTCTCTACCGACAGGACGTGATGTTAGCTGGCTTGCTTGCTCTATTTATAATGTCTTTATGGCAAGTAGGAAGGTGAAGCCCCACTAGCATATATATATTTTGTGGATATTACCTATTTAATGTATAATTATAATTTGTACACATATGATTTGCGAGATCTCCATCAACCGAGTGTATGTGAGTATGACACTTCTATTAGCTGATAATTTTGGATTTCTGTTTAGAAGCATAGATTCTCTGGCAGATCTACGGCTCCCTTCGGTTTTTTATGACAAAAAAAAGTGTTGAGAACATGACAAAAATGATTTGAAAAAAAAAAATAGTGCATCTAAAATTTTTGTACTATTCATTATTATTATTATAAAGTGAAAACTGACACTCAGATGGTCAGATGGCGGTGGATTACACATCAGCTGTTTGCATGAACTTATAAATTTAAAAATAAAAAAAATTTATTTTAGCGGCTTTTAAACTTGGTCTCCTACATATTTTTATTATGTACATCATACAAAAATTAGTTAGCTAGTTAGCAAGCGGTGAAAAGGCCGTCAGCTGATGAGGTAACCATTAAATTACGAGGCGTAGGAGTTTTAGATATACAAGTTTTACTAGTTCTAGTGCAGTGAATGAGCTCCATTCTCCTGCACAAATGCACATGCTACTGATATTTTGATTACATACATGAAGTGTGCTATTGCACAGTGAAAACGAAGCCTCCGATATTTTTTATCCACAACGTAATTGTAAGTACTATTAAGACTTAGTTTAAAATAAATATCAAAATATTCGATAACAAAAGTTATTTATCTATATCTTATGATTGAATAGTATTTATCGCAATAATCTTTATCGTATCAAAATAATACGTCAGAGGAAAAAAAATTGAAAAATACATTGTATATTTCCTGCGGTATTTCAAATATCACTTCTCCCTCGCTGCTTGTGTTATCATCTTTACTACACTAATCTAACATAAACAATTATCTTTCCTATGTATTCCTTTACTCTCTATTGAAGAAGATATAATAATAATAATAATAATATTTATATCTGCGATTGTGTTAATGCAGCGAAAAAAAATTTTTTCTTACCTCTACCACCATTTGTTGAGTCAAGATACATTTCGGTAATCTTAGAAGGTATTGCCTCGCCAATAAACCCTTTGAAAGAAAATTTATCTTTTTTCTTGTCTTAACCGACTGTGCTGGGGATTTCGCAATCGGTACTTTGAAAAAAGCACGTACCCACAGATTGGCCATATAGCACGTTCGCAAAAACTGTTGCCTCAGCTCTGACTATATACAGACACATACTTGTATAATGTTTTAACTAGACTTACGTATACGCAAGAAACTGGTGTACATCGAATGGAATCGAAGAATGGAACATCGAAAATAGTCCTTGACGCTCGTATACATAGAACTCGTGCACCTTGAAGTATCATGTGCACCGCATCAGCTGACGGTATTTCCACCGCTTGCTAACTAGCTAACTAATTTTTTGATGATGTTTATAATAAAATATGTAGAAAACCAAGTTTTAAATGCCCACGTGGTCTCACTCTCCCCCCACCTCCAGCTGCTTTAAATATATGAATGAATATATAGTACAGTGCTGCTGCTGCTGCCAGCCCTGCTGACGCGTGTATATATGTATACATACACATGCAGCAACAGTGCATGTAGCCGTTGCTTATTCTTATACTTCAGATATTCATATATACTTTAGTTTTTGTACGTATAGGGGTAAAAGTGGGTATTATTGCGGTTTTTTTTTAAAGGATAGCTTTAAAGGTCTATGGTAGAAAAAAAGGTTGTCTAATCGCTGTAATTCTTTTTTAAAATCAAAGTCTGGTCTAAAAATTACTGAAATTTATTTTTATGAAGGTGTCAACTCCT
>JAPYYV010017893.1:0-14942 GCA_030522625.1 Copidosoma aretas | reverse complement strand
TATTAAGAATTTTGCCGTGTTTTGTAGGAGGTGGGGGGGGGGAGGAGATATTAGGGGTATGGGGGGTCTTCAATAATATAATAATAATAACGTTTCTACGAAATATTCCAAGTTTTTGTGGGTGGTAGTGGGAGGGGGGGAGAGGTGAGGGGGGATCAAAAATTGTGATTTACTCAAAATCACGGAAAAATTGAGAGAATGTCACGTTATTTTCGGAGGGGGGGGGGTCAATAAAGTTACGTTGGGTGAGGGAGGCTGTAAGGGATTGGGGGTTCACAAATTTTTTGTCGGGTTGAAATCACGGAGAAATATTAAGAATTTCACCTTATTTTGTAGGTTGGGGGGGGGGGGGGGGCTCAAAAAATAAAGATATAATAGCGAATGTAATAAATCCCTGTGATGTTTATGAAATTCTAGAGATAGCTTTTTCATTATTGAAGCAGAATGAAATATAACAGTGCCTAGTAACGCTTAAAATGTCACTGAATTGGTACCCTTTTAAGCCTAATACTATTAAGCCTTAAATAACTTTGGCTCAAAAATAAGTATTAATTATTTTTACCATATTACTTTAAAATTCTATATTTATGAAAATTTATTTTATTGTTGAACATTGTATAAATTGATCAGTAACACTTTCAAAGTTCGGTTGTATTACTCATGTGCGTACAAACATAGATAACCAAAGGGATCATGAAAATTCGCTCAAACTTCGAACAATTATAATCAATACATCAAGTTAGTTCACTGATTTATCAAATAATTGTTACTCATTTAATACAAGTAATGATTCTAACTGGTATTTAACGTTAATGTTGATACATATACATATGTATATAATATGTGGGCAATCATTATTACTACAGAAATAAATAAGAGCCTTTTTTTTATATTTTTGAACATTTTATAATTTATTATAAATATACGTTGATATTGAAATATCACTGAGAAATTCTTACTAAATATTTATAACTGTAAATTTTTTATTTCAATATTTTTTCATTTCTAATATATATTACTATATACTTCTACGTTTCCCTATCTTGTTTCATAACTATTAAAAATGCATATCCCCTTAAATTAATACTACTGTTATTTTTAATAGAATATAATACGTAATTGATTAAACATACTTTAACATGTAAGAATTTCTTTTTTGATTGACACTATGCTTTTAAAGGGCGTGCTACGCGTGCCAACGGATTGATAACTGTTCTCTAAACAGCCAATCACATACATTCTAAACGTGTTCTTATTATGGCCTTGCTCTAATCCAATATGGCTGTGCCCTTCAAGCCATCTCCCTTTTAAGATAGCACAATATAATTTATAACGCATAACATATCATTTAACTTTTAATTTTCACTCTGTAGTGCCTTGCATAGCTACATAAATATCTTGTACATTCACATTAATCTTCTCCCCCCTGCATATATCTTTCCATTATCTTTTAATTCTATACTTCTGACTGATATTTTTTTTTCATTTGCTGTTTTTTTTCTCGTTACAAAGCAATATGTGATTTATAATTTTTTCCTTCTTTCATCGCAGATCCTACAGTCTTTCACTTAAAAACTTTGAATCTCAATTGTATATTTTTATTTTTTCTATATTTTTTTTCTCTTTTTTTTTTCATATTCCAGGGATGATAGAGCTGTCAATTTCCCTATGAGATTTTCCGTATTTCCTGAGTGACAAAACTCTTTCCTTGCTTTGTAAAATTATCTTTGATTTTCTCAAGCTTATTTTCTTCCGTTGCTCTTTTTATAAGCTCTATCGTTTTCCTATCCTCTACTTCTTAGTATATCACTCTCACTTCCCTAACTGTTTTGTATTATTTGTATTGATTAAGTTCGTTAATTCTTCTAATATACATAAATAAGGCCACTTGCTCAAGTTCATTTTTATTGTTTGCAAAAAGTAAATTTCATCCTTTTTTCTCATGTCTATTTCTAAGCTATGTCTACGCACCTCTATATCTCATATATATCCTGATGTGTTCGCTTTTCAACTCAACATGATATTTGTTAATCTGAATGTATTTTTCTCCTTTTTCTTTTCTTTTCTATTCCTAAATCGATGCCTACCTACCGGCCTTGAGTCTTTATATATATCCTTGTGTCTTTGCATTGAAACCCAACTTTATATTTTGAATCTGCCTTCTATTTATTCTACATATTTTTTTTCTGTTTTATACGCAAGTCTCCAATACGTATGTGCAATAATATATTATCATTTAATCCATAAAAAATAATCTCTAATTCAAACTTTCTACTTTAACTCTTTTGCTTAAGCCTAAAACTGGGCCTAAAACAGTAACTGCTATGGAAAGAGCTGCTCCCTTAGTTAGCCAAGAGCTATGCCAAGCTTATAATAGGACCATTGGACGGTATTATTACACTATGTTTCGATATTTGCATATTGTGCAAGATTTGCCAAGCGCTTTGACTCCACCCGTTTGTCCCACTTAAACTTTTTACATTTCAGCATCTGTGTCAGGACTACGTTTTTGTAATGTAGCGATTAGTCCTGTCGGAAAGTTGGAGCTGGCAAAAAGTTTATTAATTATGTGTTTCAGTTTCCCACTACATTGTAATTTCCTGATTAATCTTTGTGCTGGAGTAATTTAATGTTCGTTGTAAGACGATTTATGTTAACATGACAAATCTGTAAACTAGGAAGATTTTGATATTCTGCTGGCCTTGTTTTGGTAGTTTCGCTGGCCAGTAGTTCGGAGAGCATTGCTTCAGAGGGAACTAATATTGGCTTGGCTTTTTTTCTTTCACGCAGGAAAACTTTGTATTGCTTGACAAGCGGATGTGCATAATTAAGCGCTTTAAAAACCTCAACTGCTTTCCAGTACAGCGCATAAATAGGGGATGGTCATAGGGCTTGTAAGTAGATGTGCCCAATCCCTCCGATTCCGAAAATTGAGTTGCAAGCTATATCAGATAGTTAGTGCGCATTACTCAGCAGTAGGTCATGCACCTGCGGCAAGGTAAGTTCGACGACCAGGGATTTCGTACTCTGGCTTTTGCTTGAGTAGTCTTCGATTTCGGTATCCAAGGACGTAATGGAATTACACGTGCACTTAGATGTCTCATATCGATCGAATTGAGCACGCAATCAATCACATGTGCGTCACTGTGTAGATTTGTTGTAGGGGTGCCATAAATCACCATCTTACACTTATCTATGAAAGCAGCTAATCTGTCCAGTCCCAGGAGGCAGCCACGATTATACCTGGGATTTAAGAGATATTTTTTATGTAGCGTTCTTAGTTGTTCATCATGATTAGTTACTTGTTCTTTAATGTCGCCCAGCATTGTTTTGATCTCTGCCCTCTCCCTTTTAGCATCCTCTCTGTGACTGGAGTACTCTTTGCGATACTCTTTGAACTATGCAGGCCTATCAGTCATGTCAGATGGTAGTCCTGCCTCTGAGCGCGCAGGGGAGAGGGTTCGACTAAAAGCTGCTGACGATCTTGTGGATTTACCTCTATCAGGTATCTGTCTGCGTTTTAGATGTTTAAGCTCAGCTGATGGTGATAATTTCTAGGGGAGCTGGGGGCGAGTTGCGTGGGTGGTCGGGAGGTTGTGGAAGAGGGGGGGGGGGTGTTAGTATTTGCCCTAAAACCATACAACTATATATTATAGGAAGATATATGTATATACTAGTGGGGCTTCGTCTGACTGCACGCTTTGCGTGCCAACTCCCAATTCAATGATCGTTAGATTTTGTGGAAATCCAATAAACTGTAATTTACAAAATGATTAAAAAATGTTTAACATATCGTATCCAATGATTTAATCAGTGATTCTTTACAATTGGTTGCAAATGCTCTTTCCCGGGATAGTGGGATACAAAAACTTGGGGTTTGGGTTATGTAGTTATTTGATCAATAATTTATTTAATTAAAACATAATTATCTCGCTTTCCCCCGGGTTACTAGGTTCAAAAGTTTTGGACTTCGGTTATGTTGCTATTTATTAATTTTTATTTATTTATATTGGTATGGTAATTCGTTTAATTAATATGGTATTAACTAACTGACCCCCCGGTAACTGGGTAATTAACTTCGTACATGGTATAATTGGGAATTGTTAATTAAAGTTTTAGAGTCATCAGGTTATTCAAAAATCGCGATTTTCTTGGTAATTTTAGTGATGCCTATTGGCGACTTTTCGCGATTTCAGCATCTCCATCAGCGACATTAGACTTGACTGATCTGCTAACTCTGCATCACTCATGCCGACA
Organism: Copidosoma aretas; assembly: GCA_030522625.1. Lineage (NCBI taxonomy): Eukaryota > Metazoa > Arthropoda > Insecta > Hymenoptera > Encyrtidae > Copidosoma > Copidosoma aretas. The sequence goes on along the minus strand of JAPYYV010017893.1, from coordinate 10,685 downwards.
GGGTTGGGATACTATAAGTAACTCTTTTTTTTCAGCATCTGGAACAACTAATTTATGCCTTAAAATCATCTTATAAAATCTTAAAAAGATTCAAATGCGTTTGTTCAAATCCGTAAGTTATAACTGAAAAACTATCATGTAATACCGACCTCGACTGACCGACACGAAAACTATATACTTTATATTAACACAGTTTATTTCCGTTCAAACCCACTGCGCATTATTTCTTGCCCGTAATCGTTGAAATTTATGCTGCAAAATTTTCGATCAAAGCTAGGGCCTTGTGATATTGACAAAAAGTATTAAATGGGATAAAAGTATCAGTAAAAGAATTTTTTACTTTTAACTATTAGTATCTTCTTGATGCACTTATTTTATAAGCTATATATGACTTGTAAGTTTCCTGGAAATTTTATAAAACACATACTTACGTATCATAAATTATATGTCAGATGAACACTACACAAAATTGTTACCAGCTTCTGCTTATCAAAAACATTGATCAATAATGGTAAAAATTAATTTAGTTGTACATATATACGTAGAACACATAATAAAGATATAGTACCTTCTGTATTTCCTGAACTGTTTATCTAATAAATTAATGTTTCTGATTGAATAACTTTTTATTTAGCAAACGATTGATTTTTGTAAACGGAACTTTTCCATTGTATTAGCGTGTTGAACCTGCGATTGCATGAAACAAGTTCAAGTTTAATGAAAGATGTTTTACAAAAATGTCTGATAACCGATACTTCATGAAAGTATCAAGGAATCGATAGTTTTTGGTACCTTATAGTATCACGAAAAGTATCGATACTTACAAAAAATTGGCAAGTGCCACTTACAGCTTGATTTAAATCAAATAAAAATAGATGATTATGCTAGATCATAATACTACGTAAATATTCCGAAGAACTGTTTTTTAATAACCAAATTGAAAGTTGTCAAAAAGAAAAAACTGGATGTAACATACAGAAATAGGTCGATTAAACAATGTTTTTCAAACCATGTACGTTTTTTGCTAATACAAATTTTGAATGAAGTAAAAGGAGCAAAATCTTTCAACGACTTAAAAATTTACAATATTACTTACAACACTTTCAAAGATACTGCTATTGCGATGGGTTTAATAGAAAATGATAGTCAAATTGATAATATTTTTGAAAAAGCCAGTACTGTCATGCTTCCTTTTCAATTGCGATGATTCATTGCGTCGTTTTTACCTTCAGAAAACGTTCAAGGTGATGAAATTTGGAAACAATATACAAATCATCTTTCGGAAGCTTTTCCTCATGAAAAATAAAATCGAACTTTGCTTTACATAAATGAAATTGTAATATTGGAAGATAAATTTTTTGAATCATTTAACCTACTAATACCAAAAAACATAAAATTGGAACAGATTGATAATAGTGAAGAAATTGCTTTCTGCAAAGAAACGTTTTAGTCGCTGTACAATCAATTAAATGATACTCAAACAAATGTTTTAAAATCTATATGTCAAGAAAATCATAAAATTTATTTTATAGGCGGCCTACGAGGATCCGAAAAATCATTTTTATATAAAACATTAATCAAATACTGTATTTCTAAAGAAAAAATGTCAACGGCCTGGACTGGTATTGCATCTGTTTTACTTCCTTAAGGGATAACTAGTCATATAACTTTTTGTTTACCACTGGATTAACATGACATTGAGAGCTCGTTTTTAGAAATTGAATCTGAAAAAAAAAAATTAATAGGAGGTGATTAAATAATTTCAGATAAAGCATCCATGATTCCTAAAAAAGCTCTGGAAACAGTTGACAGAACTTTACAAGAATTTTGTAATACAACAATTAATTTTGGAAATAAACTTGTAGTGTAAAGCAAAGATTTTCGACAAATTTTACCAGTTTTAAAAAAACAGTAATAGAAGGAAGATAATTTCAGTTACAATAAAATCTTTATTTCTTTAGTCATTTTAAAAAATTTCGACTATTATTTAATGAAATTATTAAAATTATCGTTATAGTATTCCAGCCATATTATTAATGATTTTTTCATTTAAAAATTCTATTAATTTTTTTTATAACGTACATATCCAAGAAATTAATAAATGACAGACTCTTTTGAAAAAAATGGCAATAATGCATTTTGATAAATGTTATTTATTGTTTTTTTTTTAAGTTGGGTACAGAAGAGTTCTATTTTTTCGTGGTTACGTAGGGCCAATGACACAAAGCTTTCCATCAAAATTTTTTTGCTTTAACTAAAAAATTAATTTGATTTGTATAAAAGATGTACATATAACATTTGAGTATTAGGTTTCTTAAAGAATTAATTCAAAATTTCTGTCTATATTATAGTTATTTAATTGAACAGTAAATTTAATATTAATAAAATTTTATCGAAACTTTAACAAAGTTACAAATAGATGATGTTATAAAAACTGTAGTGGAAAATCTTTTGATATTCGGCGAACTTCTACGGTTCGTATTATCATTGGTATTATGTGATTTTTGGATAATGCATTCCCTATTATGTCATACTAACATACGTATTAATTATAAAAAGTGATATGATAAATATAATAATATAAATTATAAAGTATATTGTGGTCTTATCTTAACACTTATTAAATGTAAAGTGGTCACCGTTAAAATACATAATCCTATTGAATATGTCTAATATATATTCTATTTTATCCGTTTTACATTCATATGTTCAATAAATCATTTATTAGATGTAGTACTTCAATATATTGAAGTGTGAGGTACATCTGTTTGTCTCATGGGTAGCCTGGAAAAATAGATAGAATAAGTTATATAGCTATAAAGATATGCAATTTACATAGTGCTAGATGTGTGGATAGAACTTGGGGGGAGGGGTCGTAGGGGAGCTGTATAGGGCTAGACAAAAGGGCGGGGGGGAAAGCCTTGAATATTTTGAAGCATCCTTAAAATAACGTACAAAACAAAAGAATTTTACTTTGTTTTGTAAAGGGAACCTCTGGTAAAAACGTATTTTTGTAGGGGGTGAGCGTGGAGTAGAATTGTGGGCTGCCTAGCATAAATTAAGGCATTATTTATATATATTACAAGTATAGATTAAATTTACTTGAACGTTTTACTGATCTGTGGATAAATACTTCTAGTAATCTCTCAGTGACTAGAAATTACATAAAACTGATTGTTAAAATTTTTTTAAGGTTAAGGGCATGCTGGTGTGCACTAAGATACAGAGCAAGACATATTTGCACCAAACAACAAATAATAATCAGTATTAAGTTGTATATAATGATTTTCGAACATATTTAGATACTATAAACTAAAACAAATCGATTTTTTTGCGATTTTTCGAGTTTATCGACGTTATTCTAAATATATAGAGAGAGTGTAGCTTACATTTGTATCTAAACATATAGCAGACGTTAAAAAAACGGCTTTTTTTAAATCTTACACTAATAAGAGCATTTAAATAAGCATGAAACCGATTAGTCATGTTGACTTATATACGTTGCTGCCGCTATACTGTTCCGCCATTTTAAATTTTTCAAAAAGCGCACACAGTAAAACAATGTATACTTGTTATCCTTCAATTTAAGCACATAAAAGTGTTCAACGGTAAAATAAAATTTTGAGGGCACCAGTGACCCAGTTGACGTGTTATGTCCCATATATATGTACATCTTACTATGTTTATATAGTGATAAGAACTAAAAATCTTCCGCCTCCCTCAGGCGCCTCAAATCACGGGTGGATTTGTTATATTTTTACATGTTTTAACTGATCGTCATTTGTTTGTGCCTCCCATTAGCCTCCTCTTACCACCCCTTTGGCCCTCCTTTGAAAATTCGATCGTTTTCTCCGTAATTTAACGACATTTTGAATTTTTCGTAAGCCCCTCCGACCCCCCCCCTTAATTCTCCTCATTCCCCTCACCCCCCTTAAAACTTAAAAAATATTCAGGATTTGTGGACCCCCCCCCCCCTTCCCTCAAGAACTTATAATATTTGCAGGAATTGTCGACCCCCCGCCCCCTTTAAAAACTTAGAAATATTGACACGCTGCTTATTTTCATAGACGAAGATAGCCGAAGTCACTCGAAAGACACTATAACGCCGAACTTGGCCGAAAACAGACGAATAATTCCGATTACAGACGAAGCATCTCACGAAAGCCCTGTAACATCGTTAAACATTGACAAAAACAACCGGATGCAGCCGAAGTCAATCCTTTACATCCACTTGGAATTTTGCATTTTTCCCGCACAAATGATTTGATAAATAGACAGATGCAGACAATAAAACGGTCCGTTGGTGACAAGAGTTATGATAAGATAACGGCAAAACCGTACGCTTTAGCTCAATACGAAATAAAAATATGATACAATTAAAGTTCCTACAACCAAATAACCAAATACACTCGCACGCTTATAATGTTTATTGATGGATTTTTTTTCTCTAATTAAGAGTATAAACAGAATATTTTATTCGATTTCAGAGTAGAGTACAAGCGACAATAACAATTCTTACAGGAATGGGGCAGACCTTCCGATTCATGCAGATGGTGCAACAAAAAACAGGCGTTTGCAAACCATAATTGTGCTGAAATCTAGAAAACTATATTTTAACAGTTATAAGCTAAGATCTCCTAATGGCATACAATGTCTTTCTGATACAAAATATCAGTAGAAATATAATTCTGGGTATTATACTTTCAATTATAATGTAAATATACAAGGTTGGCTGGATAGGATATGCTTCTGACAATGTAGAAAAATAATCACATTTCATGAGAGCTGATCTCTATATTTGTGAAAAAAAAATCTTTCTTAATACATTGTTCTACTACTACGTCAAAAATAACTAAGTTGAGGCAGAAAATAAAAAACGTTGACGTCAGTTATAACACTGATAAAACATATACTGAAAGACCCGTCAAATTCAGCTAAATACGGAATCCAAATAAAATAAAACATAAGCATCTAATACCAAACAGCCAAATAGAATTACCCGCTCAAACTGGTTATTAATAAATTATTTATCAAGTAATTCAGAATTCAAGCGAAGTAGTCTATTGTGTCTCGGGGTAACGTACATAGTATGATCATACATTATTACAACGATTGGACGGATCAACCGAAAATTGTGCATACATAGTTTATTAATATCTTGCTTTTCCTTTATAGTTATACAGAATTTTTTGTTGAATACCAATTAAAAGTAAAATATCTGAAAAAATATATAATTTACACAATATATAAAAAATATATAATACATGAAAATAACTATATCAATATCCACTTTATTTAGTCTACTATAAACGTTACTAAATTAGTTATATCAAATTTTTAACGAAACTGAAGTTTTAATTTCGAAACAAAATATTTTTTTAAATGAATTGAACGCCTGACTTCATTTATACGATCCATGTACCGTATTGACTTAAACAATAGCTACCTCTGTGAGTAATCTACTTATCACTACCTTCTATATTGCAGTTTGTATCTAACTTTTAATTAAAATTTTCATTTATTTTTTTTTTTTATAAATTTGTTTAATTATTTTTTAATATAAATTAATGAACTATCCAATAATTATTTTATTAAGTTTTTCGAAACTTTGAAAAAATTAATATCAGTTGCAGCTTTACTAAATATTATTTGATATTTATATATAAAAATATTCTTTCATTTTATTAATTTATTAATTTTTAATAAATAATTTTTACTTAATTTGTACACTTTTTTCAAATTTTTTTTTAACGTATTCTTACAATTACAATCTTTCAATGTAATTTGTTCATAAATACAATTTCCTGTTGGTTAGTTACTTTATTAACATTGCATATTATTCTTTCCAAAATATTTCATTAGTAAATAATTTGATTTTTGACTTACTTTACATTTATTTACATTTAATCATACCCAATTTAAGATTAAGCAATACTACTAGATGATCATTATTATAATTTCACGCAAGATTATTCAATTCATTAATCACACATTAAAATGTATTTTGAATCTACACTAAATTTACAAATATCATAATTCAAAATATAACTACAGCACCTTCGTGCATCACTGTGGATTATTCGCTATGTCTCAGCACCATTATAAATACTTATATATTTTTGTTGAACAAACATTCACTGCTATTATATATATTACGTATAATTGCTAAATTTGTTTTTTGTTGGAATAAATGAAGAATGTTTAAAATAATAAAATATTAACTGTATGTTATCAATATGATAACATCATTACAGTTACTTAATAAAATACAATTCCTTCATAAATACTTGCATTATAATTTTAAAATATTCATTACGTGTGCATTGCGTTTGAACAAAAAAAAATGATTATCTGCAACTACATTTCTAATACTGCTAATTGTTCAATTTTCTACGGTCTATCTGTAATTTTTCCATTTTCATCTATATCATGCGAGGTACCATCTGAAAGCTCAGGATTTTTACTATAATACAGTAAGTGTTTCAATGTGTAACTCATTGATTACGGTTACAAATAAAAGATGCTTCCAGGTTGCCCTATAATAGGTTGTTTATAATTTATAATCAGCAATGTTAAATAGCTCCTAATATAACAGCATCAGGGAGGAAAATAGGGTCACCGATGCAATCATCTGGTTTTGACTTATTTAAAAAACTACCTATGACACATAAACTTCTCCCACTGAAGCTCCTTAAAATGTCTTTTCACAAAAAGTACAAATAAATTTCTACTTTTTATAAATAAGTGCTGGGATCATTGCCGAACAAATTACTGCCGAATCCGCCGCATCGACTTATCTCTGTGCTGGTTCAGCCGCATCTAAATATATTTTTTGCCGAAGGAGTATAATTTAATACATTGGTTCCAAAGTTTTTCAAAACATTTTTTTATAAGTTAATTTTACTTTCTTCTACACTCACTGCAAACACACGGTTCTATAATTACTAATGAAATTATTATAACAACCCTACTTTCTAATAACTTAATTAGTAAAACAAATAAATAGTTTTTACTTTAATTATTTATTTTCCTTTCGTTTATTATGTTTAATTATATTTATTATTATTTTTTTAAACAGTCAATCATGTCTTCTCGCTTTTCTTTGAAATAATTTTTATTAAGTAGATAAATTATTTGTTAATAAATATTTTATTTTTCCGAGTAAGTTTTATCATCTAGCCTTATTTAAGTTAGTTTTCATTTATTTGAATTAAATATTGATGATGTAAGGTTCACCTTTTCCTTACTATTATCTTTTTTATTCGCGGTATTACTATTCGTCACATTTTTTATACTCCCCTTTAGTAGAACAAATTTGGTTATTCTCAGACGTAGTAGTAGAACGCCCTCTAGTAGTCTGCCCCCCCTTAATTCACGGGTGAATTCGTTATATTTTTACGTGATTTGCATGATTGTCATTTGTTTGTAGTCCCCCTCACCAGCCAGAAAATTTTTAGGTTTTGACTAGTCCCCCTTAAAAGCTTATAAATTTTTCACATTCAAACTATAGTCCCTTACCTTAAACATAAAAATTTATTATTCATTATTATGCTGTCAAGCAGTTAAATAATTTTATTTTTATAAATCTTTAAACAATTATCATACAATTTAAAATAATATATAAGTTTAAAAATTTGAGCAATCATTATTCAAATGATTTTTTCACTCCACCTTGTAGTAATAATTCGGGAGCGCTTTTTTTATAGTGGTTTCCTCATTTGTCTTGGGAGCATAAGCATTTTACTAGCTTAAATTAACTTAAGTTATTGTACGAGAAACGTTACTTTATAGCTTTTTTATACCACTTTAATGATACCAAGATAAGTAGGCCTACTCTACTTTTTATTCGTGATTTAAATTAAAAAAATTTTAAACAAATTTTATTATAAAGAATAATAATTAAATATAAATCAAATATTTAATTACCATCATTATAAATTTCTTCCCAAACAATATTGTCAATACTATTATTATTATTTGAGTGCAATTGTATAAATATATTATTTGAATTTTTGCATCTGGACATGTAATTGCCCATTAGAAAATAACAGCTTATTCAAGTGAAGACCTATTTTATCAAAACTGTGACCTTGAGATTTATTTATAGTCAATGCAGATGCTAATACTATTGGAAATTGATTTCTGTATAAATCGAAAGGTAAAGAAGTATTGTTTCCAAAAGATAATGTTATTCTAGGTATAAAAACTTTATTTCCAATTTTTTTACGTGTAATAATTTCAACTTTAATGTTGAATTTAAATAATTTGGTTATTTTCAATCGCGTGCCATTACAAAGTCTATTATTAATATTTAAATTTCCTATTAATATAACGATTGCTCCTATTTTTAAATTCAGTTCATGCGGGGGAAGCCCTCCCGAATGTTATTTAACACTTCTATGGGAAAATTAATATAAATAATATCATCAGATTTATCAACTCCTTTGTATGTTGCTTTGTCAATACTGTAGTACGTTACTTCGTTTCCTTCTATATCATTTAAAATTTATTATTTAAAAAAATAGTGTATTCATTATTAGTTGTTGATATAGCTCTATTCATATTTAAATTTAAATTTTTTCCAAATATTTTCAAGCAAACGTCTGTTGTTATCCAATTGTCTGGGAGATTAAAATTTTTTAATAATTTCGTTTTCAATATTTAACAACATATTAGAAAAATTTTCATCAATTAATCGAATATTTGTATTTAAATGACAAATTTTGAATAATCTCCATAAATATAATAATTTTACTGTTTCTTTTATTATTATGCTTCGGTATCATTGACGCTTCGTCCCATATAATTATATCAACTTCTCTTAATTTTTTTCTAACCAAATCAAATTCAAAAAATAAACTTTTAATATTATTTAAATCTAATAGTAATTTGACAGTTATATGACTTGTCATACCTTTTGGAAGCAGAATTGCCGCAATATCTGTCCACATCATAGATATAATTTTTTGTTTTTTTGAAATGAAATAATAAATTATAGTTTTGTACACAAATGTTTTTCCAGATCATCCTGGAGAATCAATAAAACAAATCTTATGACTTCCATTACACATACATCTAAAAATGTAGTTTTGTTCTTCATTCAATGTAGGGTACAAATCAATAAACATTTTTTCACTGTTTTCAATTTCTTTACAATCGTTTTCGACATCTAAAATAAAATTTTCTGTAATAGGTAGATGAAAGTTTTTACAAAACATATTTTCTAATTCGAAAATACTGTTAATATATAAAAAAAGCTTGATTTATTTAATTTTTAACGGAATCTTCAGTAAATTTTAATTCATATTATCTTTATATATCATCACCTTAAATATTTTCTGCAAGTAAAAACCATGCAAAAAATTTTCTTAATTGATTCAGTAGCATAATAATACTTGCTTTTTCAAAAATGTTCAAAATTCCTAAATCATGTTCAATAAGACCCATACTTATTGCTGTTTCTTTGAAACTGCTGTATAATTTTCCTTTATATGTTTTCAAATCTTTAAATGAAGTACAACCTTTTTTTTATTTAATATTTATTTTAGAAAAAATCTTTCTTGGTCTTTTGGAGAAATAACATTTATTCTACCAATTGCATTATGTTTCCTAGAACGTCGTCGTTGTTCCCATTGTTTCTTTGCTTTATTGAAAATATAATATTCAGGAATGTTTACGTACTTTAATTTGTAGAAAAATCATCTATTTCATTTATTTCAAACCATTCTTTTAGTTGTGTTTTATAATTATCTACAGATTCAGAAATTTTTGTTTCTTTCAATACTATTTTTTATTTATTTTTAAGATCAATGGGCAAATTAACTACGCTATGGCTGCTACCGCAAATAGGATATTCTTGTAAGCGCCATGCTGCTTGTATTGGACCTAAATAACGTCCATCAATATACTGTTTAATTTCATCGTAAACTTCATTTTTAGCGTTGGTTTCTTTTTGTATTTTTCAAAATGCTCTTTTGTTTCCTTTATAAATATAATTATATATGTATTTTATACTTTGTATTGATGCACAGTACTCAACATTCATATGACAATTATATTTAATCACTAAAAATTTATTGTACGGTAGAACCATTGAATTATCAACTAAAATTTGTACATTACTATTCTGTATTCTATATATATTTTGATCTAAAATATTATTTCTTCTTCTATATTCTGGAATACCATTTTTTTTATAGAAGGACTATCACTAAAGTTTTTTGGAAAATTCTTTTTACAAATTTTCTCATTTTTATTTTAACATCCGTAATTAAAATCAGGAAGATTAACACAACAATTTTTTTTTACATGCTTGTATTATAATTCAAAGTAATCGGATGAACTTTTTGAGAAATAATCAAATAAATTTACGTATCGAATGTTATCAATGTTTATTACATCATATTATCAATAGATCATCAAATATCACACAAAATTTTGAAAAAAAAAACATAAAACTGGAAACCCTTTTATTTTACTTTCAACGTATATAGGCGGACCACGATACATGCATCAGCATCATCAAGATGCAATGGTAATTATGAGAAAATGTGGTAGACCAGATTTATTTATAACTGTTACATGCCATCCCAAATAGAAAGAAATGAAAAATGTATTGAAAGACTTTCCTAAAAACACTTTACCAAATGACATACCAAATATAACAGTAAGATTGTTTCATACAA
>JAPYYV010017891.1:0-12771 GCA_030522625.1 Copidosoma aretas | reverse complement strand
CCCCCCCCCCCCCGCCAAGAGGCCGAGCGACGTCCGTCCGTCGTCCGCGTACCGATGAGTCACGATCGCCCGAGCGGCAGGCGAACACCAGCCTACATGCGCGCCGGCGTGTACATCAAGCGGAGAATCCATGGCGACGAGCGTTTCTGGGGCTCGCATTAGCTATGCCGAGAGCCGAGTCCGCGCGCAGGAAAGTTTCGTCAATAACGGATCTCGTCGCGTGTTCGCTCGCGCGGCGAGCGTACTTGTACGTATACTTGGCTACGAAGTGCCGGCGACCGAAAGGATATACGCGCTCGTGACGACGGCGCGCCGGCGTACGGGTAGGGGGAGCCGATCGATGCGTTCCACATACCGATCTCGCCGGCCGGCTGCTGCGGCCTGCGACGATTTTTCGCGATCCTCGTCCGTTTTCTCTGCCCCCCGGAACGAGACGCGCGCGACTGATGGATTCCCGTCTTTCGCGCGAGGCGCGTATGTCCTCGCTTTGCGGGTGCGCAGGGAGGAGAAAAAGTCAGCATCCCTGTCGTCTACAGTATATTCGATCTCTCGAGTGAACAACGACGATTAAAATTTTGAGTTTCAGTTGCTTGGTGTTTTGATCAACAATTAAATTCGATTGTTGATTCGAAGTTGTTTCAATTGAGACTCTGCATGAACGAGTCTGTGTGTTCCGTCAAGTATACGCATGAACAAAAATTGAAGGAAATAGAGATCGTCAAAGCCAAGGAGTGGGGGCTCATGGCGTTGAGAAGACGTACAATTTTTTATCCTTGTATGTCATGCAAAGCCAAAGTAAGAATCAAATCTAATCGTTGCGTGAGATACAACGTATATTAATGACACGTTTTTGTAATCATCCATCTTTTTTCTAGAAACTTGAACAACAGTGCGACTTCTCCAAGGTTCAACAATCTTAAACATTCTGCTCAAACTATCGCAAAGAAAATTTAATTCCTTATCGATTCATACTTCAATCGCAATTAAATATATATGAATGGATTGAATGATAATTTTAATTCTTAATTGAACTCCAATTTAATTAAAATTTCATTAGATTCGTAGGACCCCTGGTCCTCGACGATGCGAACAGCCGCGAAGGGAAATATTTCGGGCATGTTACGTCGGAGATTCAGCGCGGCGTGGGAGACTCTGCTGCTCGTCTTTTGGATTGGGAAACTGCGGCTCGTCGCTTTTGAGTTATGGGCGCTAATGAGGGAACAGGTGGGAGGCGTGCGCTCCTTACCCGCGTGTTATGTGTGTAATGTACGTGTTGAATCAGTAGCCTTTTTCTTGCGCACCTATACGATTGTTCATGGTTTTGTGATTCGGAACGGGAGCTTTTGTGAGGCGATCAATTAGCAAAAGTTAATTCTTTGTTCTGTTTGAATATTTGAAATTTTTCGAATTTTTGTATGGCTCATAGTTGATATGCTTAGCTGAATAGGGAATAGTTAATTAGAGGCTTGGAAACGGTTATTCTGAGGTGTGATTATGTGAATTGCGCACCGTGTACACAAGATTAGAAAAATTAGAGGAGCCACTTAAAATTAAATACTATTAAAAATGAATGTACCCAAGAATATGTGAAGTTGAAGATAATTGCTATTATTAAAAAGACATTATTCATCAAAGACAGTATTATTAGTATCATAAGTACCATTTTTGTATCAGTAGATAAAAAATGGCATGAATATACACAATGACTAATGACCAATTTGAGCTGACAGTTTATGTTATGGGCACGAAATCGATTGCGAAATCATACAAAATGTTATTAATCGCACTTTCAAGTACTTTTAATGCCACTTATTCTCACGGTTAAGAATCTCTACACACCTTGTATAACTGTAGCCATTCTTAAATACACATAAATCCTTTTTAATAAACCTAACAATAAACATCACTACTTGTACTCCCACCTCGAAACGCGAATCCGACAGTGTACCAGAGTCGAGATGACTATACAGAACTCATTTTCGTGAATATTCCGAATCAAAGTCAGAGTGAGAGAGGGAGAAAAAAGAGCAGACTCACTCGCCGTATACCTGTAATGGGTAAGATCATTAACAAACACAATGAAGAGGAGCCAACTCCACGTGAACAGATCCGAGGAGCACAGAGGCGAAGGAGGAGCACATGGTATCCGCTAGAAATCACCGTAAGCATTGCTCTCGAGCGCCTACGTATATGAACACAGCTCGAGAAAAGCGCGAGCGCTATGGCGACGCCATCCACTCCTCCTCCTCCTGCGGCGTGCAAGCGCGCGTTATTAGACGATGCGCCGTTGGCTTAATTGTACACTCATTATTATATTGCTGTGTCCCTTCTTCTTTTCTTCTTCTTTCCTTATTTTGCCTTTTGTTATCAAGGCGGTTGTAGTTGTTTCATGAGCGAGCGTTGAGTAAAGTTTAATGACATGACAAGGTTCTGCTAACATTCTGAATGGGGCAGATGAGATGAGGGTAATGAGGGGGAAGGGCTTTTCTTACCTGTCCCGAACTAAGACTTGGGTCTAATCCTTCTTCACGAAGCAATTTATGAAACTAAGATGGTATGAATTAAATTTTTTACATTTGCAAGAAGCTGTGCCGTTCAAAGTCTTGATAAAAATCGAAAGTCATTTCAAAAATTGGGAATGATAAAAAATAATTTAAAAGTCATTGAATGACTTGTAATAACTTGGGATTATAATAACTTTCAAAGATTGAAAAGATTTTATGATATTTAAGGTCTTTAAAAAGGCTTTATCATGGTTTAAAATTTTTATAAATGACTTAATCATGGTTTGAAGTCTTAAAAAAAGGCTTAATAATATATAAAGTCTTTGAAAAGATTTCAAAATATTTTAAAGTCTTTAAAGGGCTTTAGGTTATTTTGAAGTCATTAAAAGGCTTCATCGTATTATATACGCTTGAAGTTTAATGATGTTTTAAAGCCTTTAAAAAACTTTATGATATTTAGAAACTTTAGAAGCGACTTTATGATACTTCATGGTCGCTAAAAAGACTTTATGATATTTTTAAGTCTTTAAAAGAGACTTTATGATTTTTTGTAGTCTTCAAGTCTTTAAAGGGCTGTATCATGTTGTAAAGTCTTTAAAAAAAGCTTTTTGTTATTTTGATGTGTTTTACAAAGACTTTATTGACAATATCATATGAAACATAAAGTCTTTAGAAGAAGCTTTATAAATAATATTTTATGGCCCAGAAAAGACTTTATGATATTTTTGAGTCTTTAAAAGAGACTGTATGATATTTTGGCGTCTTCAAAGCGGCTTTACGCTATTTGAAGTCTTTGAAATTGACTTTATGGTAATTTAAGTCTAAAGGGATTTTATGATATTTTTAAGTCATTAAAAAAATTGACGATCCATGAAGTTATTGAAAGATGATTGTTGAAAGTCTTTAAAAGAAGTAATATTTCAAATCTTTAAATAATACATAATTTTTTGACTGCTTTAAAAGTCTTCATTAAGTACCGATGTCTTTTCAAGGCTTTATCATACTATAAAGTCGTTTAAAAAAATTTGATGATATTATTAAGTCTTTAACAAGTCTTCACCAAATTGAAAGTCTTTAGAAAAGACTTAATGATATTTTATGAACCATAAGAAACCTTTATGATATTTTGGCATCTTGAAAGAGACTTTACGCTATTTAAAGTCTTCAAAATAGACTGTATGGTTTAAGTCTTGAAACGAATTTTGTAATGTTTTGGAGTCATTAAAAAATGACGTCATGGAAAGATGACGGTTCAAAGTCTTTAAAAGAAATAATATTTAAAATCTTTAAAAGAGTCATAATTTTTCAACATCTTTAAAAGGCTTTATGAAATACCGATGTCTTTCAAAGGCTTCATCACGGTATACAGTCTTTAAAAAGATTTTATGATATTCTAGAGTCTTAAAATATTCTTTATGAAATTCAAAGTCTTCAAGAGAGACTTTATGATATTTTATGGTCCATAAAAAGACTTTATGATATTTTGGCGCCTTTTAAGTGGCTTTACGCTATTTGGAGACTTTAGAATAGACTTCATGGTATTTTGAGTCTTTACAACGATTTTATGATATTTCGGAGTCATTTAAAAAATTGCTAATTTATGGTGTCTATGAAAGATGATGGTTCAAAGTATTTAAAAGAAATAATATTTAATATCTTTACAGGAGTCATGATGCTTTGTCGCATTTAAAAGACTTTAATAAATACTTATGTCTTTAAAAGACTTTAATATACTATAAAGTCTTTAAAAATATTTTATGACATTCTAAAATCTTTCAAAAGTCTCGATGAAATTTGAAGTCTTTAGAAGATTCTTTATGATATTTTATGGTCCATAAAACGACTTTGTAATATTTTTAAGTCTTAAAAGAGACTTTATGATATTTTTGAGTCTTTAAAGTGGCTTTACGCTATTTGAAGAGTTTAGAATAGACTTTGTGGTATTTTAAGTCTTAAAAACGATTTTATGATATTTTGGAGTCATTAAAAAAATTGACTTTAAATGATGATTTATGATGTCATCAAAAGATGTGGTTCAAAGTCTTTAAAATAAATAATATTTAAAATCTTTATAAAAGTCATCATGTTTTCATGTCTTTAAAAGACTTTATTAAATAGCGACGGCTTTAAAAGGCTTTAGCATACTATAAAGTCTTTAAAAAAGATTTTATGATACTCTAAAATCTTTAAAAAAGTTTTTATAAAATTTAAAGTCTTTAAAAGAGACTTTGTGATATTTCGGCGTCTATAAAGATTTTACGCTTTTTGGAATTTTCAAAATAGACTTCATGTTACTTTAGGTCTTTAAAATGAATTTATGATATGTTAAGCCTTTAAAAAAGATTTATAACAGTTTAAATTTTTTTTTAAATCTTTTTGTTATTGTAAAGTCATAAACAAGTTTTTATAATATTTTGGAGTATTTAAAAAAACTTTATAATAATTAAAAGTTTTTGTACACTATTTTGAAGTCTTTAAAAAAGATCTATGTCATTTTTAAGATCAAACAACATTCCATAATATTTTTAAGTCTTCAAAAAATACATAATGAGTCTTTGACCAAGTATTCATTATATTGTGCAGTCATTAAAAAAATTGATGATTTATGATGTCATTGAAAGATGATGGTTCAAAGCCTTTAAAAAATAATAATATTTACGATCTTTAAAAGACTGTATGAAATATCGATGTCTGCAAAAAGCTCTCTAATATTTTGAAGTCTTTGAAAGACTTTGTAGTATTTTAATCGTTAAAAGAGTATTTGTAATATTCTGGATTCTTTAAAAAATAATTTATGGTATTTTAAAGTCTTTATAAAGCTTTTATAGTATTTTAAAGTCTTAAAAAAGGATTTATGATAGTTTAAAATCTATAAAAGAGCCATGTTATTTTTTTGCCTTCTAACCTCAAAATAGCACCTTCGCCGCTTGATTTTAGGTTCTCAGGCAAAAACCTCTCGGTTCGTAAATACAAACCTTTGCGAAATCGTCCGTAATCTACTATTTAAAAATTAAAAAAAAATATTTTTAAGCCTTACAAAAAAGACTATATAATTATGGCAATACAAGGTCTTTAAAAAGGACTTATGATATTTTGGAGACGTTAAAATAATTGATTACTCATAATATATTTGAATAATGGTTGAAATTTTTTTAAAAAATTTATGTTTTTTTTACCATTAAGTTACTTTATGATATTTTTAAGTATTTAGAGATATTAAAATATGTTTACGTCATCAAAAGCTTTCATTACAAGCCTTTAAAAGACTCGATGATCGTCTTAAGTCCTTAAAAGACATAATATTTAAAGTCTTAAAAAAAAAATTTTAAGTCTTTAAAAGACTTTATGGCATGTCATGTCTTTGATAGCTCTATGGTATTTTGAAGTCTTGAAAAACTATTTTTTGTGTTTTAAGTCTTTAAAATCTTTTGTGATATCTTTCCGTCTTAAAGAAACTTTTTTATATTTTCAAGTATTTATAAAAACATGACATCCAAAAGTCCTTCAAAGTGACTTTATGATAAGTTAAAGTCTTCAAGAGAGTCTTGATGATATTGTGATTCTTTAAAAAAGATTTTATTATATTTTAGTGTCTATAAACGACTTTATTATATTATAAAGTCATTGAAAGATTTTATAAGATTTTATAGTATTAAGAAGTATTTAAAAAGAGTTTATGATAGTTTTGTCTTTGAAAAATCATTATGTTGTTTTTTAGTCTTTAAAAGAGACTTCATGATAGAGTCATTAAAAATTAATGATTTACTATGTCTTCAACGGATGATGGTTCTTGAGTCTTTGAAATGAATATTTAAAATCTTCAAATGCCTCTATGATGTTTCGATGTTTTTAAATGACTTTATGACATATCAATGTCTTTAAAAGGCTCCATCATACTTCGAAGTCTTTAAAATACGTTATAGTATTTTGAAGTCTTTAAAAAACTTTATGATATTTTCAAGTCTTTAATAGACTTTAGGGTAAACGTAAGTCTTTGGAAAACTTTGTTATGTTTTTACGTCTTTCAAACCTTATGGTATTTCGTACTCTTCAAAAGACTTCCAGATATTTATATAAGTCTTTCTGATACTTTGAAGTCTTAAAATACTAATGAATGATGATTTAAATTCTTTAAGAATTTGATATTTGAAGTCTTTTGAAGATCAATTTTTGAAGTCTTTAAAAGACTCTACGTTGTTCCGAGGTATTCAAAAGACCTTGTTACATATCGATGTCTTTAAAAGGCTTTATGATATTATAAAGTCTTTGAAAGTTTTGATGACGATATAAAGTGTCTAAAAAAATATTATTCAAAGTATTTAAAAAACTTTTTTATACTGCGGAGTCTTCAAGTGACATTATGATATTTTGAAGTCTTTGAAAGACATTTTAGTATTATGAAGTCTCTGATAGACTTTATCATATCTTTAAGTCTTCAAGGCACTTTATGATATTTTTATGTCTTTAAAAGACTTCCATATATTTTGAAGACTTTATATGTATCTAATCTTTTTTTAGATGTTTAAGTGACATGTTATTTCGAAGTTTTGGAAATACTTTATGATATTTTTAAGTCTTGAAGACACCTCACGATATTTTTAAGTATTTAAAAGCCTTCATCATGATTCGATGTTTTTAAAATACATTTCGGTAATTTTTTGGAAATCATGTATTTTGGAATCTATAGGAGACTTTAAAAACTTCTGAAGTTGCTTTACAATTTTGGATGATTAGAAAGTCATCTAATATCTTTCAATGATTTTTAAGTTTGGGATGAACTTTTAGTAACTTCAGCTGATTTTGACATACCAAGTGTA
Source organism: Copidosoma aretas (assembly GCA_030522625.1). Classification (NCBI taxonomy): domain Eukaryota; kingdom Metazoa; phylum Arthropoda; class Insecta; order Hymenoptera; family Encyrtidae; genus Copidosoma; species Copidosoma aretas. The sequence goes on along the minus strand of JAPYYV010017891.1, from coordinate 5,450 downwards.
GATCGTGGGCTGCACACTTTAAAGGCTCGTTAAAAAAACTGATACAAATAGACTGTTGCTATCTTTGACAACTTTGAATAACTTCTGCAGTTTCCAGAGGACATTGTCGTTCAACGTCTGTAGATCACCCTAACAAACGTCTTCCCTTCTCTTGCTGCCTTGGTCAAGAATTAAATTTTCAAAAAAGCCTAAATTATAATTATAAATATTAGTTTACTTAATGCAGCATCAAAAGTATTAACTTTATACATTAAACTTACCTGATGTCATTTAAAGACGTTTGAAAATTTCAAAGTTATCGAAACTTTTTGAATGACTTGAAAAGTTATCAAAAGCTATCAAGAGTCATTGAATGACTTGATGAGTCTTTTATAGTCTTTCAATAATTCTAAAAGACTGAATGACTTTAAAAGTCTTGTAAAGACTTTAACAGTGATTCCAAGTATTTCGATAACTTCTGAAATTCATCAGTTTTTTTCTAGGATTTTTGCTCATGTAAACGTTTCAAAGACTATGAATGTCTTCTAAGTTATTGTTGGAATCTCTGAAGACTTCGAATATTGAAAAGTCCTTAAAAGTATTTTTTCCCTGACCAAAGAAATACGAGCAGACCCTTGTCTCTTTTGCCATATTATATATGCCATATCACTATAACAAAATCAGCCAGACTCACATAACGACTCTGCTCCGTACTAAAACCCCCCCACGTCGGCTCCCCTGTTCCCCCCCTTCATTACCCAAACCGCCCGCAATCCCCCCCCATCCCCACTAATAACACACCATTACTCCCCCCCCCCCCCCCGAATTTTCCTCGCGACTGTCATTAAAACGCCCCAAAGGGCCGCCAACGATCAATCACGGAGGCATTATCGATTGCTTGCACGTACGAACCATCAGCGTGGAGGGAAAGAATAAGGGGTTGAGAGTACAACGCAGTCGAGCGAGGCCGAAAACCAAAGAGCGGGGGATCGAGGAAGAGATGAGGCGGCCGCGATAATAATTATTGCGCGCCATACCCTCCTACTCCCTGCGATGAGGCTGCGGATAAGGCGGGAAGAAGAAGAGGAGGAATCCTTCCTTGGAGCCTAAATCACTGCAGCGTACGTGTGTGTCGACGGTGGATTGTTTCCTCCTTCCGCGAATGGAACATCAACAGCAGCAGAGCAACAGAGCTGCTCGCTTTCTTTCTCTCTTAGTGGCTCTCTGTTACTTTTCACACGCGTGCGGGGCCGCTGACGCCTACGCCCACGCGCTGACGCGCGAAAACTGGCGAGCGCGAAAAGACCCACCTTGCGCAAGAGTACATAGCGGGCAAAAGCACACTCTCTTTTGCTACTGTTGTTGCTGCTGCCGCTGCTGCTTCGGCTTTTGCAAAACTCCCTCGCGAGCTGTGGACGCAGCTAGCAAGGCTGGGGACCGTTATGACCGCGGGGCTCTGATGTTGGTATACGTGCACGTAACCTCCGCGCGTTCGCACGCGTGTACGTACTTAAGGGGGAAAATGGCGTGCGGAGAAAAGAGACTTTTCGCTCTTACGTTCTCGCGCATGGCTGATTAGACGCGCGAAGGGGGCCTCACGGGTGAACGGTTCTTCGGTGCCTGCGACGAGATTTTCGAGTATTATATATAGGTGCGCATTTGATCGATGAGTAGTGGGTTTTTGAGGTATGCCGTGGGTGTGTGGCATAACACTTGGATTACGTTTGATTTGGAAATTTGAAAGTATTACGGTTGTGCTCGTTTCGGATTAGAGAGTGGGGTTCAAGGAGAGGGTCATCTTATTTTAATTATTGGAAAACCGGTTTGTTGGAAACATAAGACTTAAAAGTAAATCAAAGTTGAAAAAAATTTGTTTGACGGAGTAATTCCATAAAAATGTCTCCCTATACTATTTCATATACATAGCTAACTAGACTTTCACACAAACGGTTCAGCTTAGGCTACCGATCCTTATACGGTAAGTCGCATTTTTAAAACCAGACGTGTTTGCAATAAAAATACCACTTGCACAACAAATTGATGCAAATATCTTTAATAATAAGCAATCGCATGCAAATTTTCTATTCATCAAAATCTCGTAAAATCGAAGTGTTTTTGTCGCGCTTACGAGAAATACGTGCTAGGTGCACGTTAACATTTCGTAAGACATCACTAAAAAAGGCTTAATACATGTGAAGTAAACGTAATCATTTTTTGGGTACAACTATAATACATGTTGGTATTATATACATGCACACTGTTAAAACAAGAAGCCAATAAATTAGATGTCTTTTTCATACTTATAGCGAGACAATAAATTGTCGCAAGACTAAGTCATGACAATATTTTGCATAACAAGAGTATTTTGTTTACAAAAGATACAAAATACAAAAAACATACAGAGGAATATTGTATTCCAAAACAAAAAGGGGCAAAATATGGAATGTGAAAAATGTATTTTAAAATACAGAGATTACTTATCAGTGACCGAATAAAAGACATATATGTAACGGCACAAAAACAGAAATAAAAGTTTTCTGACAACACGAATATGAAAACGTAGTCAAAGGAAGAGAGAAAAAAGGTTCAAAGACAGGAAATAAATGATTGAGTTTTCAAAAGCTCTAAATTTAAACATGGACATTAAAATAAAGATAAAAGTATGGACAGAGATTTAGAAAACAACAATAATGAATCATATAAGACCAGACTCAATGAGACTAAATTGTAACAACAAAAATTCAAAGATAGACACAATTAGGGATTTAGAGATCGACACATAATATCAGGATATAAAATAGAGGCATAAAATAAGTAACATAGACATAGAGACTTTGACACAGAGGTTCTAAATCACAATAACATACCCTCACAGACTTAGAAACACAAAGTCTTTGAGATAGAAACAGGTGCACGAACCAGAGTTAGTGATGGGAAGAAGTAGAAAGAGTGATACACTAAGGGTTAGAAAAGGCTGGAAATCAAAACTTAGAGAAAAAGCCCAATGGACAGGGTAAAAAGCCAGAAAATAGGATTAAAACACAAAAACACCGATATCAAAACTGGTATGTATACAAAATAATATGATACTGACTTAAGAGAAACCCACCAATCCATAGGAACACCTATGAAGACATAATGCAAATACTTCGTGAGAAATACAGGAAGAGACAAAGGAAGAGATGAAAACGCAAAAAAGAAGTATTAACATGGACGCATAAAAAGATACTTGAGAGACAGATATATACTAGGACATAAGGATTCGTGTAAATACATATAGTAAATATACAGAGTAATTAAATACAAAAGCCATTGTATGTAAGATTGTAGACACAGTTTAAAAGTAAGGGATAATAATAAGTAGGAATTAAAAATAAGAAAGACAAGGATAGAGATGCAGACAGTAATGTGAAAACGGCATCTTACACAATGATGAGCATGAAAAAATATCGATCCTTTAAAAAAAAGGTACATTGATTTAAAGATTCAGCTGTTAGAAGAAAAAATGTAATAAATACTAAGACAGCAAATCGGAGAATGTACTGGGACACACATATCATAAGAAGTATGCAGCAATGAGATACATAATCTAAAGACAGAGACATCCATTCAGACATAGACTTAGACTCGTAAATACAATCGCAAATACAGAGACTTTTGGATAAAGAAACAAAGATAAAGCACATATGCAGACTCACAAATACAGAGACAAAGAAACAAAGATCAAAACTAGAGACATAGAAATCTTCATGTTACGAGAATATCTTTTAAATACACTGGAATGAAGATGTTTCCAATAGAAGCATCAACACTTATTAGATAGAGACACAAATACTAAAACAAGAATTACAATAGAAACTGAATGTATGTATTGACTAAGTATTTGACCGTTTTATATGCTGGAGTGGTCGAATACATTGTCAAGTTTTTTTGTGATCCCAAATTAGAAAGTAGCTGGTAGGAGTGTCGTCGTGAATATATGATGGATCTCTCTGTGAGCGTGACATATTGTTACGTTGCTCATCCTGGTATTAACTCAGTTACTATACATTGTAAACTCAATGGCGATACTAAATCCCCTTCGGGGCTTCTGAATCTCGCTTTTACTAGCGCTTCGTCATTACCATCGTCAATTTTTTTGTTATTCAAGAAATCTATTCTTCAATCATCGTTGATTCCTACAAATGTCAGCAGCCCAAAAGTTTTCAATTCGTTTGGCCTCCAAAATAACTTGAAGATAATTCTGAAAAAATGCCAAGCACCCAATTGATCGAAATACTGCATCTTTCATGAAATAAGACGTATAAAAATTACAAACGCACACAAAAACTCAAAGAGCACACCGAGCGCGTATCTAAGTCCAATTAGGCGCGCAAAACGATGTGAATATCTCGAGCCAGAGAGCACCGCGTATTTAAGTATACCCCCCACACACACACACACACAACACACAAGGAGACGAGGTGAAATACGCCCAGCCGAGATGGAGAGAGGATTAACGGGAGACAAGGACGTTGCCGCGAAATCTCGAGCCCGTTCACGCGCACCTATACAGTATACCCGGCCGAGAGAAATGCCTCCGCGAGGAGAGATGCCGGAACTCGCCGCGGGAGAAAACTTTCTTCGTCCCCCGTATGACTTTGTACGCGCGCAGACGTTGCGCGAAAGGCCTCTCTATACCTCGGGGAGAAATTAGCCGCGTGTGCCGCTCTATGTACAATATACGTCCTCGTCGTCAACGTTCTGATATGTCGCAGCAACAGCAGCAGAACCGATTGGATCTCGATCTTTGCGGTACGGCAAATTGCAATCGGTACAGTTTCACGTCATTTTCCATACATACCAGCTGTACAACGCGTACCCAACATTAGAATCGTCATAGCGACGCGATAGAAGCGTCCTTGCCGTGCAAGCTCGCAGACTGCACTTATTTTACCGGTTCTCGACAGAGGATATTAGACTGCGCAGTCGACTCGCCGCCTCCCTTCGGCCCCTGTCGCGCTCCGTCTTTTACCACGGACAGATCCTTATACACGCTCACCTCGCACATAATGAGGTGCACGCGCTGCAGTGCGGCGATCCGGGGGGGGGGGGGGGGGGGGGGGGGACCGGGGCGCCCGAGAGAACGAGGCGTCCATTGAACCTTGCCTCCGCCGTCCCTCCTCTTTCGTTCTCTTTCATCTCCGCTGCCGAGTCTCTTTTTCTTTACCTCGCGCGCTTTATTGTTTTTCGCGCCGCGCTATTGTGCGCACGCGGATCGACACCGTGCAGCTAGAAACGTCTTTTATTCCTGCAGCTGTATGTTACACGATCGCCTGCATGCGTGACGCGTAATACCGCATAATACATGCATCGAACGCGTCCACATGCTTGTGTGCATACTTACAAAACTCGCGCGCGTCCGTCGGTCGACTGGATATTACATTCCTTCGGGTAATTAATGCAAGCTATTACGTACACACGTAGGGGGA
>JAPYYV010017883.1:0-14633 GCA_030522625.1 Copidosoma aretas | reverse complement strand
AATTGAATGGTAAAAAAAAAAACGAGGGATAAAAAGAGTTGAGAGCAAAAAAAAAAAAAAACTAGAGAAAGAGATTTACGACGGACTGACCTGGATGAACTCCTGGACGGTTGTGTCGACGACCATCAGGGGGTTGAGGATCAGATGGACGACGCCGTTTTTCACGGGAATGTTGGGCTTGACGATCTCGGCCAGCACCGAGGCTGACGGATGCTGCGAGTCGCCCACCAGCGTGTCCGACTTGACGTAGTCTGCGCGATTGAGGGACGTTATTTGTCGATTTGATATTTTTTTTGTTTTACATACGTTAAATAAAATCATGAGTCAATACAAAGTTTGCATTTAATTTTAATTTCCAAGATTTGATCTGAAAAATTCACTCGCATAAAATCTTAAATTATACGAGGCGTCTTCATTGTCAGTATTGCGTTATCATAAAATCGATGATGATGCTATCAAACGATTTTGTTGATAAACATTTATCCAACGAATGTTGCATCTTTTGTATGAAATATCAACCGACAGTGGTCTCTATAACAATGTAAACACAAGACCCTACTATAAAACGTAAATTTGAATTTAAAAATTTTTCTAGAACGTTTCAAAAGCTTCTGACCATAAAATATGTAAGGTTATGTTTCCAGTCGTACGTACTACGAGAAACAAATTTATTTTAGCACAACAACACTAAATCCACCTTCCACTGTTTCGTTCGGATCTTTAAACGTAGTTTTAGACCAGCCTGCTTTGAAAGGTATTTCACAAGTCATATCTCAACCATGAATTATTATATTCGAGACAGACTGAGATCCAAACGACAGTCTGCTTCTTACTTACACTTGTCGCTACCCTTGTCCGACCGTTCGGTCGAGAAGCTGATGGTGACCTTGAGGTTGTCTCCGAAAGCCAGTGTCTCGTAGGGCTTGTTGCTCGGCGTCGGAGCCGTGAATAGCACGTGACCGGGTATCACGTGACCGTCGATCACCTGCTTGTCGATCTTGTTGGACCGCATTGTTGGCTGAAAACGAGCGATGTCAAATTAATATTAGAAAACCAAACGAAAATCGGTGAAACAACTTTGAAGCGTCCGCGGAAAAGAGTCGAGCGAGCTCATTTGTCTCCCGGGATCCGAAAGTTCGTCCTATTTTTGCGCGTAAGATGGATGAACTCGTGGGTAAGCAAGTCACTTTTGGATTGCGCGCTGCATTGTTTAGCCGACGCGCTGAAGTAAACTGGAGTAACGAGGTCGAGACAGCGTTGCCGGCGGTGATTGACGAGCGCGGCTTGATCGAGTGTCCTTTTTTCATTTGTTTGTTCAATACTAATAGAAAGACCGCTGAGTGATAATGTCACGAATCAAGTTTCAAAGGAACAAAAAAAGAAAGCGGGGGAATTTGTTTTTTAATTATAGTAATGATAATAATAAACATGATGATAATAATAGAAGGTCACTTGGTTCATAGTGTCGCGAATCAAGATTGAGAGTAATGAAACAAAAGGTGGACGAAACTTGTTTCATATTAATAGAAAAATCCTTGCATGGTAAAGTCATGAATAAAGTTTGACCACAACAAAAAAAGTGAGTGATGTATTCCGTTTCTTTGTGTAATATTAATTAAAAAATAGTGACGGGATTGTTTAAATATCAATAACAGGACCGTCGGGTGTTCATGTCACACATCAAGTTTAAAAGCAACGAAGAAAAAAGAGTGACAAATTTGTTTGTTTCTTCTATACTAATAGAAGGACCGTTGAGTAATAATGTCACGAATCAAGTTTCGAAAACAACGAAGATAAAAAGAGAGTGACGGAATTTTTCCACTCTGGTGCAAAAAGAAAAAAAAAAATCGCCGCACTGCGGAAATGGCAATTCCGTCCCGTGCTTCTCTCCCGAGGTATCGGGAGCGAAATAAGATCCTCGTCAGTCAGTCGGCGGGACGTAACGTCGTCCTTATTTTCTCGCCTATCTCCCCCGGGGGAAAAGCGAATTTACGGGAAAGCACGTTCGGCGCGCCCCGAAGGCCAGTCCTGGCGGACAAAGGCCCTTCTACCGGCGCCGACGACAGCTTTGACGCACTCCGCTGATTCTGGAGATTCCTCGGATCGTCCGAATATCTTGTCGGCGGGCGAGAAGTCTAGTTTGGGAATGGAAATTATTCGACGTGCCGTGCCTACAACGCTTATGGTTTTAGTGAAGGCATCATGTTCTCACTAGAGAAAAAGTCATGAGCGAGACAATGTTATGATACGGTATGATTGAATGCGATTTGAGAAATTCCACGTGTCTAAGAACTCCATCACAGTATTTCCTGTTCAAGTTGAAGCGATCAAGTAGTTGTTTAAAGGACAACTTTTTTCATCACTACTTACCGATAGCTAGACTTCGTTTTAAACATTTGTTACGTATAAATAACATTCTTCGTAAAAATTCAATCTAAAAACATTTCACAAAGTGAATACGGTAAATGATTGGATGAAAAGATTCCATAAGATATAAAATCAAATCAAGTCGGGTCAACTAGATAGGAGTATCTTTTTTTCTCTCAACACTCGTTTTAATTGTTTCATCAAACCACCGAGACCTGCATGTGTATTTCTAGCTACTAAAGACGCAATCTAACTTTTTTTGAAGTGATACACAGCAAAAAATACTCATGACAACCTCAAAAGACACAGTGTTATTTTGAACCAGACAATTTGTTATGTTGTCATTAAAAAATTCGCTCAAACCATGACCAGACAGTAAATCAAGTAACATGGTAGTGTCTCTGTAATTGAGATCTGCAATATTAATCCAAATAAAATGGTTATGAAGGAGAAAGTAATTCATCCGAATGACATTGTATTGATGCTGTAATAATATTTCAAAGCGTAACACCAAGCAATCGTTCTGGATGCAATATGAAATAATGGTCGGTCAATAATGTCATCTCCGAATACTATTTATGTACTAGTTCGGCTGGCATCGATTGTAACTTTCCTTTATCGTACGATAATAGTATCATTATATGAGAAAACATTTCCAGCGATTGTCCATCAGACATTAATGCGCCATACAATCACGAACTCTCGCCGAAAAACTTTTCGGTACGTATACCCATAGAGCGTGCGTCCGGTCTATAAAAGCAATTTTCCGATTTCGTCCAACTTTCTGGGACGATCGAACGGGCTTGGAGCGAGTTTCGATACATTTATGGTGCGCAGCTGCTACGGCTGAAAGCTTTTTTTTCATGAAATGCATGAAAATTCAGTTTTAAATATCGTGAAATATAAACGTTGAAAAGTGTTCTTGAATTTTTAACTTTATTTTGATGGATATTGCATTTGAGGGTCGTGTCAAAGTTTAGCCAATGATTCGACAAACGCAAAAAGACGTGATAAAAGGCACAAAAGTTACAACCAAAAAGGTTTTTTGGTGAATATTTTTTTTTCCATAAAATTTAACCTTGTATCAGAAATCAGTTTTTTTTCATACTCTTTATTTTGAGAAAAAAAAATTAATGAAATTCATTGCTCGAATCATGGTATAATTCTGCGGTTAATTTTTAACGCTTTACTATTTTATTATGTAATCAAGCTTTGACAAGTTGAATCATTATAAGATTCACCGTAATGGATTCGACGAATGTTTTTGTGCAGAGATATTCAAAATGATAAATATGTAAGATAAACTTTTTAGAGTGTTGAATACAAAATTCTTTTAGTGTACGGATTTTTGAGTCAAAGTTCTTACTTTGAACTTTCATTCCTTCAACCAGCCTATTGCAACTATTGTTCATCTAATTTTCTTTTATTATTATATTTGAATCTTTTATATCCATCAGGTAAAATAAGTATACATTGATGTATCATGTTAATTAAACTTCATGACTGAATTTAAAGACTTAGAATCAAAATTTGGAAATGTACTATTAGTAAACTAACAAACTTCGGTCAGTGCATTCGAACTTGTGATAAGCTGTTGCTTTCCGAGTCTCGCATAATCATTATAAGTGAACGAATAAGGAGATACAATCAATAGCTTTGTGATGGAAATTTTTCAAAGTGCAAAGCTGGTCTCTGTTACGCCAAAAATTGAAAAAGCTACTTTACAAAATCTTTAGGGACGTGTATTAAAACGTGTGATTCGAGCGGTATTTATTCCTTTTTTTCTACAACGTTTCTTGACAATGTACAAGAATGGTTTATTCCACGCACAGCGACTGTGTGTAGGTAATGGTATGGAATATAATGCTCGACGAAAAATGTTTACTCATTGAAATGTGTCATATTGCTTTTCATAATGAGTCCCTGCTGCGAACAATTAGTATACCTTATTGCTATGTATAGACGAGCTCAAGTACTCTTTATGAATTACTTTTACAACCAATCTCATATGTAAGCTTATGTTGAGTTTTGATGAAACTAAGGGCTCGTGGCCCACGTTTATGTATGTTCTACATACAGCCATAACAAGTTTTTTTATGCTAAAAATTTTATGCGTGATCACCAAAAATTAATATTCATGCATCCGTTTAATAGACTGAAAAACTTTGGGGAAACTCAAGCTCGTAACTTTTTCTCTAGTGAGACCATAAATATTCAGTGCAATAGAAGTATCAGGTAACAGATCGAACATTATTAAGCTTTGAATATTCGGATCGAGTGATCGAAAGCTTTCACCGTAATATGAGTCGGCTTTTTAATAATTAGCATGGCCGTAAGTCCTAATTTGTTCGAATATTTGAAATCCAATTCATCAAAGCATTATTAATATCGCACTTGGGAATCGTTGGGAAATTCGAATAATTTAGGTGGAATCGTCACGAAACATAATCCGAGGGAGAGATGAAACCGAATCGACGATTCGAAATTGGATCAAAAATAAATTTAAAATTACCTTGAAACCCTCGTCGACCGGAATGAAAAAGGTGTATTTCCCCTCTGCGCTGAACACACTTTTCTTCTCGGTGATCTTCACCCGTTGCTGGAAAGTGCTGAAAATCATACGAAAAAATGCAAAAAATATTTTCGTCAAATTTTTACATCGAAAAAAACGATATTCCATCCAGTAGTCGAATCTATAGACTTTACCGTACGAAAGGGAGACAGGACTCGATCGAAAACTCAAAGTACGTTTCTCGCGTAGCGCGCGTTCCATTACAAATTGACGTTATTAGGAAACCGAGACTCGTAAAGGTCGCGGGGGAATAAATATTCGCGCGATTCTGCCAAAGCGACTGTTTCAGACTTCTTTCATTGCAGCGAAACTTTTTCGACGCGTACTCCATACTTCATTGTAAATTACGCGCTCGTGGGAAAATTCTTTTGAAACTCTTATTGTACCTTAAATCGAGGCACAATGAATTTCAGGGAAAAATTTCTTCATACTTTTCCATGATGATTATTACAAACAGGGAGATGAATGATTTTATCTCAACTGTATTGAATACGGTGAATGATTCGACTAACCGAATGCGATGATTTCCAAGATTCAAATTCTCACTCTGCGCAAGAAACTGATAGGCATTCGGGCTGAAGATGAATTCCGAGCCTCGGGGCTGAAGGGGCTCGAGAACTTCCGATATCTTGTGCAACACCTGTAACACACAAATTAAAAATATTGAATTATACTGTACGTTTGAATTTTGTTCTCATTTGTGATGATAATAATTATAATAATAATGATAATACTAAGAATGAGTAATAATGCTACGCAATGAACTAATAGAAATAATCATTCATGACTATGTAAGTATTGGAGGTTGGAATTAAAGATGGCGCTGAAACCAGATCAATATTCGTTGATGCTGCAACGTTAATCGAGAAAACAAATAAAAAATTTGTTGATTGTACATTTCGTGTCATTTTTGATGAATAATGCTGTGAACGTGAAACGAATGAATATAAATAATCCTCTAAATCATAATACGCGCAAAAACGTATCGGACGAACGTGCATTATAGTCCCTGTACTAAGCGACAAACGAAAAATATCATCCTAGCTTACGCCTCGACTTCAAAGTTTCGCCTCGCAACAGCCCCCAAACGCACGCCGAACAAATGGCACCAATAACCCGGCTAATAAACGCCACTCGCCGGCACATTCCCTCGAAGCGCCGGCGCATTCCTTGACGCGCGCGCACCTGTCGGCGGCGAGAGGGTGGAAAAAAAAAAAAAGAAACAACGCAACGAAGGCGCCAAAGGATTCCAGGGCGTCCCGTCGCAAGGAGAGATAAAGTAGACGCGCCGGCGGCCATTCTTTTCCCGAAAACGAGGCGGAGAGCGCTGCAGCAGCGCGACGACGAGAAAAACGATCGGAAGTATTCGCGGGAGACGTTGACCGAGTGTCGGGGAGTCACCGGCGCTGCGTCTTTTGTTTTGTTCCTCCCCCCCCCCCCCCCCCCCCCGAAAATCAATTTCCCCGGGATTCCCGCTCGGGATTCTTCGTTCCGACCCCCCCCCCCCCTCCACGAGCGAGCTTTTTCCCAGGGTCAGCGGAAGGTCGTCGAAAATTTACCAGAGTCGCCGGGGAAAAGATTCCCACGCCGGGCTCATCGGCGAAAAATAAGCGGCGCGCCTGTATCTCCTTCCGGCGCGGGAAGGGGGGGGGGGGGGTCGCGTTTTCACTTGTGCGCATATCTGCGAGCGACATCGCGGAGAGGCCGGGAACAAAGACGGGCTAGTGCAGCGCTCGCGACCACGTTCGATGTTCGTTTTCCGATGCGCGAGGAGCGAGGGGAAAAGCAGACACGGAGAGGGGCGCGCGCGCGCGCGATGCTCGCGTTTTTCCCTTTTCTGCTTCACATTCCGCACGTCGGATCGAGGAGAATCATTGCCAAAGAGAGCGGAGCGCGGGCGCGCGCGCGTGCGCCAGGGGGTACGGAAAAGGGTGCTTGTTAACGCGGCGCGGACTACAAAGGCGCGATGCGCCGCTGATGTGTCGGTCCTCATCATACTCGTCGTTCTCCTTTTTGGTCCGCTGTCAAGAGGGCTTCTCTAATTTTCCACGGGCCTCTCTCTGTGCAGGGTGTTTCTTTTTTTTCTTTTTACCAGCTCCGACGTGTGTGATGGTATTTCAAAGAGTGGCAAGGGCAGTCTGGGTAAGATTAAAGTTCCCTGTTGTACCGACTTGGGCATTAGCTATCTTCACGAAAATAAAGGGTCGACGTGAATTATTTACATTTCGGAGAACGAATCAAGCTCGAATTCAAGTAGATTGATTAGTAGGTCGTTGAGAAACATGTGAAAACTCGCATTTCGCATCTCATATTTCTCATCTCTCTGGATTCTCAAAAAATCCCGCCAAATTTAAGCTTGACTCGTGCAGTTTTATGTCACGGATGGACGTCAGTTCTTCTTCTCAAAGAGTAGCTATCGTAAAATAAATAATAGTAGAAGGTTACGGAGTCAAACGAATTCGATCGGTAAGATGGGTAACTTCGACATTCTCCTGACTGCCATGTTTAAACGTTAACGCTGGTAAATGATATGTTGCAATACAGCTCGGGAAGTATATTTAATGGATGAGAAAGATTCCTCTGCTCAACGATTTGAGTCTTATGAATAATCCCGCCAGCTGAATCGTCGAATCTTCAAAGTCAACCTCATCATCATCATCATCCCTTCGACTCGAGCGTTTCATCCCCGCGAGCATTTCCGAGCGTTCTTCGGAAAAGCACGGGCATCAGCAGTAGCGATAAGTGATCGAGTATTCCCGAGATCCGACCGGGACGCTACTGCCCGAGTCGATCTTCCTCCACTTTTCCGTCGTGAAAGCCACGGCGAGGGTCTCGATTCATCAAATTCAACGTACACGCGCGCGGATACACTGTGGCGGAACGACGATCAAGGGTAGGGGAGGAAAGGGGGGGGGGGGGTCTAGTCCTTTTCCTCCGGTGGAGAGCGGCAAAGTGCCGAGAAGAGGAAGGAGAGCTGAAAGGATTGGAGTGGACCTACTGGTGGGTTTCGTTTATTTATTTGGGGAGGGAAGCCGCGTCTTTCTTTTTTCGCCGGGCTTTTTTGGGATTTTACCGAGTTTATTTCTGACGGAGAAATGTTCAAACGATATTTTGAAAGTGTTGATCAAGTATGAAACGTTTTGGGTTTTTATCCTACCGAGCTACTAATGCACGGCTCAATCAACTAATTTATTAATTTAAATCTGTTGCACTCGGTACACACTTAAGTGTTGGCGTACGTTGTTTATTTACTGTCTGTTAAAATTTTTATTAAAATTATTTGAACAATGAGAATGAATAATCAGATTTTGAGTCTTAGAGAGTGAGGTTAGGTCTGATTATTCGTTTTCTTGCATAATTTTTAATTAATTTTTTGAAATCTGTTTAAGTAATTTTTTGAAACTTCTAGAATCCACCACTACTTATTGGGACACAATTAAAAAAAAAATTGCGTTTGCATTATCACCCAACCTAAAATTTGGAATGCATACGTCAAAGAAAGAGATGTTTTCCCACATGCTTGGCACTCTTAGTTAGTTCCTTCGGATTTAGTCTACCATTCAGAACTTTAATTTTTCATTAATGTTGTAGAAAAAAATTTGAAGGGCAACGCTTTTACCTGTGCTCGAAAAGGTAATCATAAGGTGTTCCGAAACGTCGCAATTATATCAACAAAGAAATCCTTGAAAGCATTGCCCCTTCGAATTTTTTCCCACACAATTGATGAATACACAGTTGTCAGCAGACTTCGAATCTCTACATTCAATCATTCAATTTTTCATATCAAAATTGATATGAAGCACTGAATTGTCATCTGCCTCTGTATCACGTCTCGAGCGGTAAGAAATCTAATTTCACTCAGTCTCGGACAAAATTAATTACCCGACGCGAAAAAGCTCCCCCACGTCTTCCTGAAAAAATAAGAAAAACGAGCGGGGAAGAAAGTCAAAATGAGGTAAACTCGAAGAAAGTCCCACACGCCGGTGCAGGAATCGTAAAGCCGCAGAGCCGAGAGAACCTCAACGACCAAAACAGCGTCACAGAAAAAAGAAGAAAAAGAAAAACACACTCAAAAGACCAGCCGAGAGAGCACGCAAAAATAAAGCTCTTGCCTGGCCTTGCGTAAATAAACAAACGAACGAGCAAAGAAAGGCGCGCCGTACGAGAGGACGATATAAAAACTCGCGCCTTTCCATTTGTCTTACTCTCCCCCGCCGCCGCGAAAAAGAAAGGAAGAAAGAAAAACCCGCGGACCCGCGCTCCGGCGTCTCCTAATGTTCGCGTCGGCGCTGATAAGTCCGCCGCGTAATTATAGAGGCAGGAACTCTCTTTGGGTATAAATAATTTCCAACGACTCCGCGCGGACCGCGTTTATCAAGCCTCCTTTCTTTTAGTTCCTTTTTTTCGTTTCCCTCATTCAACTTTCATCCCTAATAGACTCGGAGTCAACGAGCCGATGAAGAAGCCAAGGACGTCATAGAATTTGCCGGCGATTTTTATAACGAGCTTTGTTTTTCCCCCGCGCGCGTTTCCTGACCGTGATCTCCGGGGCGGAAGCTCATCTTTTGTTCCATCACACTGGATGTATTGCAATGAAAAAATTACAAGCAGCTTTGGGGAAACGCATCGTCGAAATTTAGGGGCGCACGTGCAGCCTTCGTCTAATTGCAAAAAGCTCGCCAGCCTGTAAACACACGCACGCGCATTTATGTACATCCTTGTACATTACGCTCCTCGGGAGGAAAAGTGTTGCGCGGGAGGGTCAAATTTATCGCCGACCTAATTCAAGCGGTGGTGGTGCTGGTGCCTAGCTTTTTTTTTAGGAAAAAAGGAATACAGAGTCTTGGTACATTCAGAATACGCAATGTAGAGGCTAATGAAGCCGAAGAGGGTTTGTTATTCTTGGATTTTTAATAAAGTCCGGAGTTCGTATGAAGGCTTCATCACGAGGTTAAGAATTTTAGAAAAATTTTAGTGCAGTACCGTTTTTTCATTTGACTGGGTGAGAACTTTAGTATTACTGGAAAATTGAAGCGTCGTTTGAATTTAAACACGGTACCGCAGTCTGTTCTTAGTAATTTCGATATTGTTGCAAATGTACATGAAAATCTGTCGAATGCTTTGCTGAACAAATTCTTTCGTAAAATATAACGAAATGTGTATGTTGGGTAAACTTTTCTTTTTTTTTTCATTCATCACTTGTAGTACGATACGTAATAATGGCTCGGCTGGCAATCCCTAGGTAATTATGCCCCACTCACCTGCCTCGTTGCGTATATTTTTTTTCTCATACCCGCGTCGAAAGTTCGTAACAGAAACGCGATTTGGTTCATGTAAAAATAATGGAAAAGTTCAGACTACAGTGTACGTTTGTCTGCCTCTGCACGAATGCAATACTTCCTTCGGCGGCCACGCTCTGCATGGTAATGGTCGTTTATTCACGTAGAGTTCAGAAACGTACAAACTTTAATATCCACATTTGAATGATAATTATCGTTCATAATTAATACAATTTATAATAATCATGATAATTAATAATTAATGATGCAAAATAATAATAATACGAAATGAATCAATCATTCACATCTTGCTCAATACAGTTATTATTGCTTTCAAAAGTCAAATCAATAACTAATACACTTTAATAAAAAATTGTAATCAATTCAATACTTATTTAAATACTTGAAACTGAACTATATTGTAAAAGAAATTTATTGCTCATTTTAGGAAAATAGTATTATTTCAAAGTATTCAAGGAGGTTCAATGATTTTCTAAAAATACAGAGAAAGCAGTGAAACTTTCTACAATAACTATTTAGAGTGTCAGAAAACTGTGTGAATTTTTCCAATATTTTCTAGCACAAAATTATTTATTGATGAAAAATAAGCCAGAACTTGTTTGCCTCCTTAAGAGATTGTGTTTGAGTTGAAATTTCATCAATAAAGAAATTTGTGGTGAAAAATTTGGAAAAAATTCACACAGTTTCCTGACACTTTAAATAATTGTTGTTGAAAGTTTCCACTGCTTTCTCTGCATTTTAAGAAAACCATTTAACCTCCTTAAATACTCATGACTGTGCCTACCTCTGGTCACATAATACATTAATGCCACAAAATGTTCAAGATTGTAATATTACTCACCATTCTGTGGGCATTGCTGAATATTTTTTTCCAAATTCAGAAACATAGGATTCACTGTATGTATTGATGCTCAGATATGTATTTTATACATTATACAATTTGTATGAATTTTATTTTATTAATTGCCTTTGTGAGTACAGGACATGAGCCAATAAAATATTCAAATGAAATATCCGATTTAGAGTGAATAGTCTCGAAAACTGCATAACTGCTGTCTTTATTCGACCGAGTAAAAAATATAAACTTATGACTCATATTTTAAAGTGTTAACGCACGTGCTCTGTGCCTTTCGAAAATTTTCTCGTCCATGGTTCGGGTAAGACTGTTAAAGTGGCATTAACAATTTTTTCTTGGATTTTTCAAAGTATGACTTCGAATGGAGTTCTTATTATTTGGAAGCTAATGGTAACAACAGCTTGAAAAAAATACTTGGTTGATTGAGCAATTCTCTATCATCACTTGTTTTCAACATATCGATATCCCTTCAGACACAACTCTTTAGTCGATTGCTATAATCATTTACTAATAGAGATATATCATACAGCATGCATGTTTTTGATATGAACATACGGTACGTTCATTTGACTTTATTACTGTGTAGTTGACAAAATGGCAATCATCAGAATTGTTTCCGAATTATGGTGTAATTTCTCAAAATTGATACTTGAAGATGAGCTTTAAAAAAACATTTTATTTGGGTTTTGTTCGTTTTTAGCAGAACTTTTGAAATGATGTCAAATTTTTTTTTGTAAATGGATAGACATTTATTTTACTCGGAATCGATGAAAACAGCGGTCTGAAATTGTAAGAAAATGTATTTGTTTATCGAATATTGCAATGCACAGAAACTATAGATAACGGTTTAAAGATAAAGACTTTAGCTTATTAGTGTATAACTGTAGATAAGAAGCATAGGAAATTAACAAGCCACATGTACTGTGTTGGCAATTAAGGTAAGAATTGTGTTTGAAGTGGCTTGTTGTAGTCGTCGTAGTAGTTCCTGCAAAGGGTTTAAGAGAAAAATGTCTGGAAGGTGTCTGTGGTGCTGCCGTAAGTAGTTTCATTCTTGTTTTAGTTATTTATTAATCGTATCAAATTTAAATGATTCTCGGAAAAATGTGAGAATTATTTGAATTATGGTGTATTGCATTTTAAGGTCTTGTAAACTATTAAAGTTAATAAAGTATGGTTTGGCTGTAGAAAACACACGGAAAACTTGTCTTGCATGTTCTTTACTGTATTATAAATTTATTGATTTTTAATCAGCAATATGTCGCAAAGAATGCAGCGAATCTAAATTCGGTAAATAGCGTTTTTGTTTGTCTTGATGAGCTTAACTTCGTGGTATAGTTTTTCTGGAAAATTTTCGATACACTAAGTATGTATACGTGTATAAAAAACATTTCGCTTCTAGTACAGTGTACAAGTGCCAAAAGCTTTTATTTCTCGGCTCGTAATTACGGTATTGAGACTCACATTAAAAGAATACATGTTTAACGTGTTGTTTCCTTCGCTTTCAAATCAACCTTATAGCATAATGTTTTCTTTCTTGTTAAAATAGCATTGCATAGGACATTAAAAAAAATGTATGATTCATACAGATGCGCTTTTGTAAATAAAGTAAAAAGTTTTTGGTGTATGCATAATTAATGAAAGCGGGAGTCACCAAACTATACAATTTTTCATAATAACACAGCTGATCGCCGACTCCCGAATTTAAAATTATTTATACAATAAAATTATGCTACACTTTTTAGTTTATTAATAAAAGCATATTTTTTAAATTGCTGAATATTTTTTTTATTTTTAACTCTTTAGTTATAAGTATTCAATTTTCAATCCAAGATAGTCCATCGTCTGCAAAATCAAGTAGAAACAGACGAGTCAGGCCAGACGATAAACTATCGACAGTGACTTATCAGTGTTCAAGTACCAAATAAGAAATTTATTAACTACAATGTGCTTGTACATCATTGAATTGTCAATTATATCGAGCATTTTTGTCGAAAAAAAGATTTGCAGCTACTCTAGGTTAAATATTGATCGTAAGATTACTCTCATCCCGACACGGACAGATGATCCGTGTTAAATAATTACGTACAGTAATCGATATTTTACATACATAAGTATATGAAAAGTGTTTCTTTCTTTCTAAATTATAACTTCAGCTCTCGAATATTGAATGATTTCTATATAGCCTCTCGAACTAAGATTTTTTCGAACTTTGTATCATGAGAATTGTACACGGCATTTCTCACCACCTTGACTGTTTAAAAAAAATGTTTATGCTTATGTTCTTTATTACTGAGAGTATCAAGGAATAATTGTTGAATTAATACAAGAATATACAAAATATGCACTTAACAATGTAAATTAGCACTATCAAATATAAATACGGGTGAAAAGTGAAAGCACAAAAATATTGTGATTCACGGACTGATGAACATGTTTTTGATTATGTTTAATTTACTTGTTACAGATTGTTGCAAGGTATGTAATGGAGCACGATATGATTGTTACTGCAACGGACAACGGTGTATTTTAATACACCCACGCATTAGCAATCCAAGATTTAGAGTTGAAAATATGCAAACGTGAAATGAAACATTATGATTTGTATACAAATTTATACATGTAATAAACAAATAAATTGATTAAATGTGTATTCAATGAAAATGTATTTTAATAATAGTGCATGAAAATATTATTTGTGGCAAGCAAGTAGGGTTGCCAACCGTACTCTAAATAGAGTATTGTACTCTATGTCATGGAAGCGTACTCTATTCTCTATAATGCTCACAGAGTACGCTAAAATACTCTTTTTTGGTACACCAGGTTTTTTTATTTTTTAACTGAGCGCGCCATTACCGATGGTAGGTTAAATGATGAATGAAAGTTATTTAAAAATTCATAGTTTCATTCGGCGAACAATATCCTAATGTTCCAGCCGTTCCGAATGCGTTTCGGTTCGATGTTCGAGCGGTCGATCGAACCATCGGATCTTGATCTCCGAATAAACCTTATGTTTTTATGAAACTCTAGAGAAAGGGACCCTATGTTGTTTTACAATCGCCGCCTGGCCTATTTAATGAAATCAACCAGAATTTTTCTTTATGTATAGACAAATGCTTAATTTATTTGCAAAAATGGTTTGATTTTAGTAATGATAACTGGTTATTCTCACTAGATTCAATATCTTTGAAAACTATTATTGAATTTGATCAGTTGGAAAAAATTATTGAAGGAAAACTTAATTTAAAAAAATTAATCATACACATGGATAGATTGTACTCAGAAGTAATAGTTTTAAACAAATTACAGGAAAAGTTAATAAGTGACACAAATTTTATGCAAAAAAATACTGCAGAGAAATGGCAATTTATTTTTAAAAAATGTCCAGACGAATTTAACAATTTGAAAAAGATTGTTTGCTATGTATTGTCCATTCCAGCTCCTTCAGCGTTCAGTGAGAGAATTTTTTCACTCATGAATATAAAGTGGCGGGAAGAAAGAAACAAGGCATCATTAAAATTGATAAAAAATGAGCTTCTGA
>JAPYYV010017878.1:0-10006 GCA_030522625.1 Copidosoma aretas | reverse complement strand
AGGGTGTTAAAAATTATTTTTGCTTTTTATAGATTTATCTATAATTTCACGAAGACAGAAAATATAACACAATTTATGTGAAATAATTACAAAACGTAATATTCTCCATAAAGTTTTTAATTCATTGAAAAATGCTCTCCTTAAGGGGGCGGCACGATTATATTGGCGTTGGGCGGCAAAGGGCATAATCCGGCCCTGCTCTTACCTCGGGCACTTTTGCATTCCTAGTACACCCTTGGTAGGAAAAATACGATTCGCCACACATGTGCATCCGACCAGGGGGGTCCCAATAATCCTTTAGGCCCAGGGATCGCCCTGAGAGATGCACATTTGTGACGAAAACTACTTTTGTTTGATTGGACTCTATAAAGTGGCCTATATGAGCCATGTACATAGGGCGAAACTTCCACTGTTTCTATTATTATATGACAATGTAACATTTAAATTATTATATGCAATATCATGTCAGAGAAATAATTGTAACAAATTAGAATTAAATAGATGCATTATATTATTAGACAAAGTTTGACGTACCAAGAACTACATAATTACCCACCTAGCACTGTACGTTTTTGAAACG
Source organism: Copidosoma aretas (assembly GCA_030522625.1). Classification (NCBI taxonomy): domain Eukaryota; kingdom Metazoa; phylum Arthropoda; class Insecta; order Hymenoptera; family Encyrtidae; genus Copidosoma; species Copidosoma aretas. Next base: position 9,426 of record JAPYYV010017878.1, on the reverse strand, counting down.
TTTCAGAAACGTAAATTCTGAAACATTGGAACGTTTCCTTAAGAGAGCTGAAAACGTTTCTGAAACGTTTCTGACCCCTTCTTTTGTCCGCTTCGGTTGGTAAAAGGGAGGTATCTGAAACGTTTCTGGAACATTTCTGAAACGATTTTGGAACGTATCTTATAGTTAATTCATTTATAGCCAAAAAAATTATTTCAAAATTGTTTTGACTGTATTAAAACTCATACCAGGGGATTTAAAAAGTATCGGCAATAATATAAATATGAAAATAAAAAAAAAATGCCGAAGGTAGGATTCTACCTCGCGCCGCAAGATTTCCAGGCAAGCATTTTATCCACTTGGCCAGAGTGCATGAGATACAGTAGGAGTTATTTTGGTTCACATGAGGTGCAATAGCAATTTGTTTCATTTTTTCTAGTTATTGAAAGTAACTAAACAATTAGTCAAATCCTATCTCACTCTTACAAATCAACATCATTTCAAAAATCAGAATTGACAGTATAAGTACTAAGTAAGAGGGACTCCATTTCCTATAAGAGCACCTATAATTACCTTCAAAAGTTTTATCAAGGAAATTCTTAAAGATTGAGTTACATGTATACTATTTCCTAGAATATTTATAGCCTATCAGTAATCAAGTGCGATGCCCAGGTATAAATGCACGCCGAAAATAATATCCAGGTGATGCGCATCAGAAAGTTACATTTCTTTGACTTTTTCCCAGGACAAAATATTAGACGATTGCATATCTGTAAGGTTGAAAAGTCTATCTTCCTGCAGCACATAACCTAAACATCATATTCAGAGTACACTCATACCTGGACATCGCACTTGATTGCTAAGAGGCTATAAATCTTCTACAAAAAAGTATCTATGTAACACGATTTAAAATATTGCCTTGATAAAACTTTCAATAGGTACTCTTATAGAAAGTGAAGTCCTTCTTACTAAGTACTTACACTGTCAATTTTGATTTTAGAAATGATTTTAATTTCTAAGAATGAAATAGGATTTTACTAACTGTTTATTTACTTTCAATAACTAGAAAAACCAGAACGAATTCCTATTGCACCTTATGTTGACCAAAATAACTCCTACTGTATCTCATCCACTCTGGCCAAGTCCACGCTTGCCTTTTAATCTTGAGGCGCGTGGTCGGATCCCGATTCGGCATTTTTTTTTTTCTTTGTGGTCGGATCCCGATTCGGCATTTTTTTTTTTTTTTTTTATATTCATATTCTTATCGAAACTTTTTAAATCATTTGGTATGAGTTGAGACACATTTAAAACAATCTTGAGATCATTTTTTTTGCAATAAATGAATTATTAATAAGATACGTTCCAAAACCGTTTCCGAAACGTTCCAGAAACGTTTCAGATACCTCCCTTTTACTAACTAAAGCGGACAAAAGAAGGGTTCAGAAACGTTTCAGAAACGTTTCTAGCTCTCTTATGGAAACGTTTTAATGTTTCAGTATTCACGTTTCTGAAACGTTTCAGAAACGTACAGTGCTAGGTGGGTACAAATAAAATTAAAATTTGTACGTATAACTAGGGCAATTGACGTGAAACTATAGCCAAAAATTTTTTTCAGTAGGTAGTGGTAGAAAACAATATTGTAAGACTACGCTTCATCTGAAATTTGAGCATCTTGGAATCACGTGACTAGCTTCAGAGTTTAAAATGCTAATGTCTGAAAAGATCTCAAATAAAAATCAATTTGTTACGGAGACTTAGTATTAACAATCATACATTACCTTGAAGATAGATAGTGATTCAATCAACCATAGAAAGAAAAAGAAGCATCATGATTCGTACAGCGATAGACACGTTAAACGTCTCATTCAACCGCGAACGGATCAAGGAAATATCTAAGGACAACGGATATTTTTATCGGCTGTTGATGAGCCCCAAGCTCGTTTAAAATTTTCAGAAAAAGAAGAAGTGGCAAAAAAAGTTACTACTGCAACCCACAGTAAATGTTTCTGTTGTTTATATCAACATTATCCATATGAGACAAGCGGCTTTAACGTTTTAAATTTGATAAGTTGTTAAACTATGCGGGTCCAGGGCCACCAATGGCCTCATATCTATGCGGGTCCGGGGCGACCCATGGCCTCATACCTATGTGGGTACGAGGCCACCTACGGCTCGCTCCGAGTACAGCCTATGTCCGTAGCGCGCAGCGGTGCCAGATACGTGCCCCTGTGCACATCCCTGCCGTGTGCCCGTCACGTGTGCTCATCCCATATATGTGCTTGTAGCGCGCGGGGGGGGGGGGGCAGATTACAGCCCGCACACCTGTGCTCGTAGTGCCTAGAGGTGCCGGATTAGTGCCCGTAGCGCCCGTGTACTTACAACCTTGATAATAGCCCCAACAAAACGCTCTTACCTGTGAGGTACAACCAATCTTATAACCTTTCCCATAAAAGCACGCTAAGATAAAAATCATAATTTGTCAATTGACCGCTAGGTGGCGTAAGTCTGATTTAAACATCTAATATTTACACCCATTCCATAGACTCAGGTAAGTCTAGGAGAAACTTTTTGTAAAGTCTTACATTGTGATGATTTCAGTCAAACACATACACTTTTCTGGCATCTTGTAGATGTTCTCGGAGAATCGTGCCGATCGTGTTATATCGAAAATTTCCCGACTCCCATGGGATATCGTGAAAACAGCGTTCTAGCCAAATGTTTTCTCTCTTGTACTTGTCTGAGAGTCGTTCCCAGAGAAATGGTTCTTTAAAGAGAAACACTAGAGGCTCCCGATCAGACTTGGTGGAGCGGTAGTATAGCTAGTTCTTTGAGAACTAAATCGTTGACGGGCTGTTTGAAGCCCTGCATATCAACTATAAAATGCATTTATTTCAGTTTCTCATAACCTTTACGTTCAGGAGGAGATTTTCGTTGCTTAAAAACTTATAGGTGAATTTTTTCAATCAAGATTTGTTATCATCATCATCTTTGGTTAAAAGGTTTTAATACTTAATGTCTGTGGTGAATTTGCTAATGGTTGGCTTATGCGACATACTGATTGTTAAAAAATTTTAAAATTTTTACTATCATTTTCCTTTGACTGTTTTTCTGATCACTTCTCAGCGTGTCTCTCCTCAAATATTTCTTACTCTACTTGTCGTCGTTTATTCTCTTCTTCCTTCCTGCTCCGCTGACCTTTCTCCACGACGGCTGGATGACGAATGATATTGGCAGCGCTGTACATCAGCCTTCATCGCTTTACCCCCACCACTCTACATGAGTTTCTTGACATCACCACTTATAGGACTGTACTGAACAACGCGATCATGTAGAATCAATCAATAGGCTGATGTGTTAGCGGAAAAATTATCATGAGATATAAATTCTAGACGCACATCCACTGGGGCATTCTTTAACGACTCATTTTGCTGGGAGCAATCAATGACGATGACAGGTGCGGTACTTAGAAAACCATATCTGTCCAACAAAGGGGCGCGATTTTTACCGTAATGTGAATTCCGAAAATTAGCATATATTTCATACTACAATGCATATTTATTATTCGTTATATCAATATTCAGATCGCCGTAAAGATAATACTGTGAATTCAAGTAGAGTTTTACATTTATTATGTTACACTGATCGAACTTGCTAGCATTAGAATCTTTCCGACTCCTGCGATTAGTTTGGAAGGTTAAAATAACTAAGCGCGGCTTTTCCAACTGATTGGCTGTCTAAACTGTCTATGCATGTTTCGATGTTAAGGGTAAGAGTACATATACATAGAGTTCCCAAGTTTGGAAACTCATAGTTATGAACTAATCTTTTTTGAAATTATTTAGCAGACGAATTTTGTGAGAATCTCACATTATAACATAGGACATAAGCCGTTCTAGCTTAAATATTACTTTTTTTAAACTAAATACCGGATTAGCTGCACCATTAGCCGGGGAAATTTCTATTTGAACAACTGCATTCAGGTAATTTCTTGATCTCGTGAGTATGAGTTCGTGTTTTACATCAACAACTATCTTACGATAGTCTTCAGAAAAATCTAATATCATACTAAGTGGAATTATGACGTTGAAGGAGCTATCCTCAGTTAGACTTAGAGCGTGATTACCTTTTCAACCTGCATTCTGACTCATTATGTCTTGATCAGAGGTTAGTGTTAACCAATTTTTCATGAGGGTCCTCAAACCTACATTTTTTCGCTTACTTCGCTGAACAAATGATCATTGGTTATGATTGCTTTTGACACACGATCTGGAATAAAGACTTAGAACTCGTTGTCGATGGTGATGACTACTTTGCATCCAAATCTAGTTTGCACTTGTTTAAGCTCCGTCACGATGTACTGTTGCTTCTTCTCTAGCTGCGTTAACTTCATGGTGGGGAGGTAATTATTGTTAGCGATTCGGTTTAATGCATCCATTTTACTGAAACGGAAGGAAAATTTTTGATCAACATATGATGCGTTTCATGACAACTCTGCTAGCTCGGTGTGCGAGCACCGAAACATCTTCTTTTCAGCTTACGATTACAATAATAAAATAAACTCATAAAAAATTCTGAAAATACGTTTCTGCTGTATTTTTTCCTCAGCTCTTTTATTCAACCATCCGTTAAAAAAAAGGAGTTCCTGACCTCAAAAAAATACAAATCAAGTTATATCTCAAAAACAGCATTTTTAATATTTTCTTTGATGGTTTAGATCGAAAGAGCAGCTTTTTCTACATCGAAATAGGTATTTTTCAGAGAGAAGTTTTTTTATGTTTGAGAGTTATACGGTGACGAACAGAAGGTACCACGCCACGTGTCGGTGGCTGTCTGTCACCGCGTACACCAGTAATTCAATCAGGATACGTCCGATATACCGTCAAGAGATGTCGTCTTGAGACGTAATTTATATTCCAGTATAATATAGAAAAGAGGCTTGGTTGAATGAATTTATAATTTATAAATGAGTTTAGTGGTCCGCACGTTGAAAGTAAGGCTCAAATTGAGTTAGTCGAGTGATCTCTAGTATATGAGCCGTGCTGCTGTTGTTTTCTGTAGTGCTGTCACCGGTGGGGTGAATCAGTTTCATTTGCCTGCAAAAGATACAATGTGAGCTAATAACTTAAACTGTCGAGCAATATTAGTTAATACGTTTTTTTTCTTACCTTCGATTAAACATATAGATCATTAGCGTACTAGGCATATTATACATGGGGTTTTATTTATTCATTTATTTATTTCATTTGCAATGCATCCAAACGTTAAAGTAGGACTATGTTGATCTTGCCTCTTTTTAGTACACTTCAATACAAGTGACGTCTCAAGACTACACGACTTGGTACGTGATGACCGATAGCCGCCGACGCGCAGCGTGGTATCCACTGTTTGTCACCATATTACTCTCAATCACGAAAAAACTGACCTCTGGAAAATAGCTATTTCGATGTAGAAAAGCTGATTTTTTGATCTAGAGTATCCAAAAACATTGTTAAAAATGCTATTTTTGATATATAACATGTTTTGTATTTTCTTGAGGTTGGGAACTCATTTTTCTTTAAACCGATGGTTTGATCAGAAAGCTGCGGAAAAAGTACAGCGGAGTCGTATTTTTAGAATTTTTTATGAGTTCATTTTACTGTTGTAATCGTGAGCTGAAAAGTATATGTTTTGGCGCTAGCGCGCCGAGCTAGGAGACTTGAGGTGAAACGCCTCATATACATGTGGTAGGTTAGAGTGAAGATGTTACTTACCACTTGAAGAATTCCTGCTTTCTAGCTTGGTAGTGTATACTCTCAAGGAGTTTGTAAGCTCTCTGGATCGTCAAGCGACAGAATCAGCTCCACCGGAGAGTGCGGCTCTACTCGTAGCTCTATCCCCTCCACTTCTTCTCCCACTACTTCCTCCCCCTCCACTTCTCATCCGACTACTTCTTCCTTCTTCATTACCTCATCATCTAGATAAACCAGCATATCTACAAGTTGGAGATCTTCATCATCTAGTGTGATATAGCGTATCTGTGCTTTCAGGGAGTAACTGACATTTGTCATCTTGCGGACTGAGAGCTATTTTTCGCTGTTGCTCGATACGGGTGATGTGTAGCCTTGATCTAATGTTATTTTGCTGAGATCTCACTGTAGACTTGTTGAAGAGACAGTTCCAATAGTCTTCAAAGCCGATTTTAGTCTTGACAACAGCTGTTTTTATGCCTTTTGCCTTGTTTATCAGCTTCTCGTTTTGCACTTTGATGCAGTACATCTTACTCCGTAATTTAATAAATTCCATCATGATGTTACCATAGCATTCATTCTTCATCAGCCCGATGACTTTCTTATTCACCAGAGGCAGATCGAATTGATTATTCGGTAGATAATCTGATGTGTCGAATCTCTCGATATCTTGCTTCATAATTTCGTAAAAATGTTGACCAGAAATCTTATATATAAAGCTATTCGTATCTGTGTAAAGCAATTTGTACTTGTCAAAACGCTGCTTCATGTATGAAGAGTGAAAGTCGTATATGAGGGTCTTTGATATGTCAAGCGTACTCAAACCAACATATATTGGTTATCTCACTCTGATCTCCGTACTTGCAAGTTGAATAGCCACAAGATTTTCCTTGAATATTGAGCGACTAGGGAAGGTTGGTCGAGCAATTAGTGTTTCTGCACTATAGCGCCCGTTCCACTTGTTCACAAGTTTGACATCTACTCGATTCCACTCATTCTCCATGGTCTTACCGTAGACAGCGTTGATCATGAGTTTAAAAAAGAGCTTTTAATACTCATTATTGCTCTGCTTCCTCTTCTTAGTAATAGGATCTACGTAGGGTTTGAGCCATGGACTTTCTCTAAAACGCAAAACTCTATGGACTTTTTTGAGCACTAGTCCATGCGTTAGAGCCTGCTTCAGTGCCTTGTAATGTATGACGTAATGCTCTTTATTATATAGAGTTATCATGAGCTTTTTCTGCTTGGAGCGAGGTGGAGCCATATGTTGCGGGCAGAGACGTAAATTCTTATGGTAATCATGGACAGCTACTGAGTACTCTAGATCTACTTCAAGTATGCAACTATAACGATCATCACCAGCACAAACATCTCCATCAAATGGTATATCGAGGAAATTTGGTTCCGTGATGTGGTCGACCCTGTGGAAGTCTCCTTTTGGTAGGTGCTGCGTCATTGCCCATCCGTACAGATTGTTTGCGTCAAAATACATTAGGTATTTATCCTCTTCCTCAGGATTATATGCTTCTCCTTTATCCATATTGTTGGCCTTAGCATATCGGTTGCAGCACTGACTCACACCTCCTCTGATGCCGTTCTTCACAAACAAAAGCATGTCTATGTCAGTGAGCAATTCCCATTCCACCTGGGTGAGATTCAGCATGACATCCCAAGTTAAACCAGGTATGTTGTAGTAGTGTGCATAATCTAATCCATATGCTGTCATGCACGTTGACCGAAAGTTCTCAAAGACGTCTGCTAACAGCAAAATGTCGGTTTTCAAGTACAGATCAGAGTACTCTCTAAGCGTTTGTATTCTGGAATGTTCTCCATACTTTCTGCACATGCTTGTAGTCTGAATCTGATATTTCACTTTCAGTCAACTTGGTGTGGAATGCGGCTTTTGATGGTAGCTCTTTTTCTCTCAGCTTCTCTAGGGAACTAACGTAGTCGTAAGGGTATACACCTTTCCTCAGCAATAGCTTCGTCTGCTCCTCACTATATACATGATGGAATTCTCTGCTGATAATCTCACAGTTATACAGGTATGATGTTAATTTCTTCAAAGAGGAGGGAATGAGTCCGAACGAATCAATGATTATAAAATTATTATCACTGCCCTTTATGTGTCTACTGGATGAAATGTACTTCTCCTTGTTCTCAGCTATAAGGCTGACGCGTCCCTCAAAGTCGTCACTTGTGGCTAACTCTTTGATAATAAAGTGCATCTCGTAGCCTGTTAGGTTGTGGAATACCACTGGTATGGATCTTGAATTATAGTAGTTGATGTTACAACTTTCATGTGCAGCACCTCTAGATTTTCCAGTTGAATGGCAGTGGTCTCATACTTTCTTCTGATTTTTTCTAAATGAGCCACCACAAATGTGACAAGCTTTAGCTTGTCTAAATTCATCCTCTTCTCTGTGAATCAAGATCATTGGATTTTGATTCTCATATAACTGTTAGAGATATTGTTTAATGGCTTTAAGTTCTCGAATGCACCACTCTGTTGGACTTTCCGCATGATATTCTTTTCGGTAACTCTTGTAAACGGATCGGCTGTCGTCTAAGCTGCATTTTACGTAATGTAGCCTATACTGTAGGCTTAATGCTTCTTAAATGCACATACATCATCCTGCACAGGCTCAAGTAAACACTCAAAGTCCGCATAGATGACGCATGGAACTTTTTCAGCGAAATTAAAATTTTAAAACTTAAGAGTGTTGTTTCCTTCCATTGGTAGGTTTATCCGACACTTGATTACGTTAGCACAATAAATTTCATGCTTACGGAGATTATATTCATTAAAAAAAAAATGCAGGCATCTATCACACACCCAACACTTTCCTATATTTTTAGTTAATTGATTTACCACTAATCTCGACTAATTTTTAATCCATACATAGTGGCTTTTTATTTCTGGTACGTCTTCTTCTTTCTCATCATAATCTTCGTCTATATAAAAATTTGGCACTAGAATCGAATTAATATGGACGTCTTTTTTCGAAGAAGTAATGTGACATAGTCAAACAGTATGCTTATGATCATATTTTTTTAGCATGTATACGTTATTGAAAACAGGATTTCGTTTTTGAAATTTACTGACTTGTTTTAGAGGGACTGAAATTTCTATTCCATCAAAGTTAAGTTCATTCTTATAGGGCTTTTAATGATTCACGCTGTATGAATGTCCAGTTGCTGGATGTAACGTGGATAGAACTGCCCACATGAAACATTTGTCATTCTTGTTGTGAACATTAACACAAGCTTATTTCTTCCGTATATCATCTGGCATCTGAATGAATGGATTTCCTTTCACTAGATGAAACTTGTTGATATTCACAGTCAAACTTATGGTCTGTTGCAGTGACCAGCCAGAGTCTTATTCTTTAAATTCTTCCTTTTTATGTGTTATCGACTGTTTCATATTAAAATAGAACCATTCGACATCTATGTTGGTCGATCTCAAAACTTCAAAATTTTTGGTGTTGGAATGCTTCAGATCAATGACCTCTGCATCACTTTTATGTAAGGTAAAGGGCCCATCTATGAGACAGTGTCCGTGCTTATGAGACACTTTAATAAAAACGAATTTTCAAAGATAGTTATATACATTGCCTTAAAAAAAAAAATCGTTTTTTAAAAGCTTATTATATATGCTAACAATAATCATGATTAGAAGTAATGAAATCAAATTTAATATAAAGAATAAAATGAAAGT
>JAPYYV010017876.1:0-12684 GCA_030522625.1 Copidosoma aretas | reverse complement strand
AGCTCGACGGTGGTGTAATGCCAACAGCGCGCAAGGCAAACTTCCGGAGCGCGCGGAGGAGACTCCCCCCTCCGCATCGCGCTTCCTCCCCGTGTTTGTATTAACTTATGTAATTTCAGCGCGCTCCGTATCCCGCGGCACGCGCGTATATATATGCGTCGTTGCCGACCGCACTCGGTTGCGCGATCTTTCTCCGGCCCGTATTTTTTCCCCGCCGGTTTTTCCCCCCGGGGGGCACGTGCAGAAACTTTCCGAGTGCTCGTCGCGTTGGTTTTTTTTCTTGATCTAAACGGGTGGCGGTGCGGGGTCGGGGGGGGGGCGTTGCTTAAGCGCGACGGTGTCGATGGGACGCGGACGGGCGGGTCTTGTTTTCAGCGGAACTTTCATACAAAGATCGTGTGCTTTGGCAAGTTGACGATTTAGTTTTTTCAAACAAACGACACGTTTTTTTGCCCTCGTTCAGTGATGTCGTCGAAGAATACCGGAAACTTTGTAATACGCTGATATGCACGATAATCGTAGTAAGTACGATGAATACATTTCAAAACAATTGAAGCCAAACATTTGTACGTTCAGTAAAAATACCTCTTGTTCGCATTCTTCATGAGTTTCGCAGGCGTGTCCAATATTACAACGTGTATTTATTTTTCTAAATCGTACATACGTACATATACATACATATATAGTTGCATTCCATGATAGTAGAACATGTAAGATCAAAATCTCACTTGTGCAAGGAATAATTCAAAAATAAATATTTTTATTTAATAATGCACGCAAAACGATGTACGTCGATCGATGCGGACCAATTCGCAGTTGTTGCGCTAACTAGATGAAAAAAAAAAACAAAAAAAAAGCGTAAATCTTTGTCCATAGGAAAAAATGGATTCTTAAAAAAATAGTCCCATGAATCTATGATTATTATTATAATTATTATTTCTGTGCAATACAGAAATTACGGCAACTTTAAATAACATTGATCGCTCAACCACTTGTGTGGAAAGTACCTATATGATGGTATTCATTATTTGAACATTGAGTATAAGAGTGCTATACATAAAAAAAGCGTGTCAAAGCTAAAAAGAACAGACTGATCACAACATTAACGAAACATAATACAGGATCGCAATTTTTCAATTTTTACTTGACAAGACACGTCTTTTGTAAAGGGTGCTAAATTCAAATTTGCCAAACCTATACATCCAACACGTCTATATTTTTCGTTAATCGCAAGAACTATAAGAAAATTATACATACATGTACAATATGAATAAACGAAAAACTAGCAGAAAATTCTAATAACCCACGAATCTGAAAATCCCATACCTCAAACCTAAAACTGTAATTCTATCCCAAACCCTGAAACTCTGAACACTTTATCCATGGGCTCTTGAGCCCTAAATTCTTGAATCTTAAAATCTTAAACCTTACTGAATCCTGAAGCTCTAAATCCTTTAACTCTGAACCCATAAATCTACAACTATTAAATCTCAAGGTATTTGAATCGTGAATTCAAAAACCTTCATCACTTTTAATCACTAAACTCTTAACTTTAAACCTCGGAATCATTCATTCATTGAATCCTAACCTCTGAAATCCCGAAGTCTTATATCCTAAATCCTAAAATTGTAATACCTGAATTCTTATCATTCTGCCCTTCATAGTTTTGATCCTATTATTAGTAGTACATAATTTTTTTTTTGTTTAGAAATATTAGAATTTGCTGTTTACGTTTTCTTAGCAATAACATCGAGGTTCAATTGTGTTTGGCTATTCACGGAAAATCTAGATAAATTTGAATTTAGCATCCTAAAATACGCTCAGAAGACGTGTAATTATTCTCGTTGAGTTATAATTAAAATTTTGAGTCCCGTGTAATGGATGTTACACGTGAAATTAGAAAATTTTCGACTGTCTGCAGTACAACGTGAACTCGATACAACGTCGAAAAGATATTGTTGTGTGTGCAATGTATGATGAAAATATAAATAGACAGAAATGTTATTGATATGTAAAAATAAGCGTAAGATGATTGTTGATGATAAGAAGCAATGAATTATCGATGGAACGTCACGACGAAACAGAGATTCGCTATTATTGCTAAACAATTAATGTAAAGGGATACACCCATTTAGGGAGCCATACTAATTGATAAACGATAATTAAGCATATAGTAAATATAATATATCTTATATTTTATCCATCGTGTACATAAGTAAGCATAGTGAGCTAAAAATTCACGATAATTAAACAAACACTTTTGACAAAGTTAATTTCTCCATACAGTGGGTCATAAATTACAAAGAATAATTTGCTGATGCTATTGCATACTTCCATTCATCTCACTATGTTCTTCTTTCCTTTCTAAAACGTGGCTGATGTATTTTCTTATCATCCTGTAACATAACGACGCATTTAAATCGCACGTTGCGATTATTCATGCATTTTTAATAAATCACTCCAACTAATCCCCCCCCATTTTTGTTCGAATAACGAATCGCAAAAGTCAACGAATATAAGTGCATGGACGTCGTCCCTTTTAGTAGAAATGTATTTATTGATAATTGGAATTACAAAATCACGAACTTATGCTTAGGATGTAAAAATAATATAAATATTAAAATTAAAATAAATAAAAAATGCGAGCGAGCCGCACACATACTGCAAATCCAAATGGAATTGACGCAATATTATCATTTACCGATTAGTGTATAACCAAACGGATAATCGATAATTTTCGCCGAGTAACTTATTATACATAAATATATGCATTACCGTCTAAGCGACACAATAATATACATTCACGTAAACTCTCACGATTATACGATGCACCGCATTACGCGCATATACACCTTATATTCATATTATACGTATACATACTTATATATACACAGAAAATAATGAGAAAAAAATGCGAGTACATGGACGTACATATAGGTATACGCGAGAGCGAACGAGCACTTGTCGCTCATCATTTCGCGCTGTCGCCTGCAATGCACAAAGCCGTTATACGAATATACACAAATATATAAATTTACATGTACGACTGAGTTTGAGTCAGACAGCTGATATTGAGCTGGATATGTCGATGGATAAATTATATAGAGAAATTTTTTCAAAAATTGGGATGGAACCGAAGCTTGAGCATTGGCTTGAGAGAAAATATGCTCTAGGTGATTGTGATGGACGCGTGTGATGTATAAAAGTTGGTGATGATTTTAGCGAAAAAAATGGAGAAAAAACGTCTTTGTGGTGGGATGTTTGATGTAAGCGCTACGTATATTTAAAAAGGTGAATTTGAGATGTTACCTTCGCGTATGACAACTGTAGGGGCAGTTCCGATGGCTAGTTGAGAAAATGATTGCACCACTAGCCCAACTGAGTTCATAGCTCAGAAAAGGAATTTTGTATATTCGATAAGGCACCAATTTGTTATAATCAATCAAGTTGACTTATGAGATTTCACATATTTTACAATAAGTAGATTGTATATTACGTAGTATGGCTACCAACTTGAACCGCTGGAAAAAAAAATTCTATTACATTTACCAAAATACATAAGTGTGAATTGTCAATCTTTCGAAAATTTACTTGAAACATAGTGACTGATGTTTTTTGTTTGATTTGAATTTTTAAATGTTTTATTTGTTCCTTTTTGCTCAATATAATAAAAAAAAAGCTATGGTTGTTCATATAAAACATAATCAAAATCAAGAAAAACCAGAGCGAGCTCTCGGCATACTTAATATTTCGAAATTTTAAATCAGTAAAGTTGTGGTTCAAGAAACAATACAAACGTTTAAAAATGAAATCAAATAAAAAACTATAAATGATCACTATTTTTCAACTGAATTTTCGGAAGATTGACAATATACACTTATGTGATGTTATATGAATATTAATTAAATTATAATTTCCAACAATAAGTAGCCTCGTTTCGTATTATACAATCCGTTTATTATAAAACTTTATCAAGCAACTTGACTAATTATTACGAATGCCGGCCTTTTTTAATACATGGAAAAATTCTTAACAGCTGACGTGGTTTTATCCACGTCCGTGCTGGTGAAATAGCAGTATTGCCATTTTTTCAACAAAGTTAGCCTTCGACCCCTGTTGTTGTAAGTTTTTTTTAAATTGATTATTTTGTACGTAAAGTTATATCGTGGAGGTTATTTGAAAATGATTTTTGATACTTTAATCATATTTATAGTTTATAAATGTTAAATATTTTTTATTACTTAAATGTCACAATGTGATATTAGATGGTGTCAAAAAAGATTCGAAGAAGTGCAAGGTTGAAAAAAAAAGTTTTACCACATGCTACAACCAATAGTTTACCGTCTTACTTCATTTTGAGTACGAATATGTTTTTCTGAGTCCAAAATTATTCTGAAGCTATTATCCAACTATATCAGCATAGATCTATCGTAAATAAAAAATACATATTCATCTATAAGTGTTATTTATAAATCTTGTCATTGCAGACATACTAACAACTAGAGTTAACAAATTATTGTAACAATCATGGTAAGATTTCTATTTTCATCGAAAAGTGCACCTCCAGTGCTTTTAAAATGTACATGAATAATGATATCTACATTAGCATAATTCGATATAATGTGAATTACAATTATTATTGTATATTAAAATGTCTATAAAACGTGTTTTAAAATGAAATATCTAATATTTGGAAAATAAATACCTGTTGTAAATGGTAATTGATGTTATACATTATTACCATATTAGAAAATTTGAAGATTAAGTTAATTACGTGAAATATGATTTATATAGTAAGGACTAAAAAATATATTTAATTATAAGATATAACTAATGATGTTGAAAAAAAGTCAAGTATTTGAGAACAAAAACTATCACTGTTTATTGCTCTATTAATGTACTGTGACATAAAAATGCAAAATTCTACTGCTAATATGTTAACGCATAAATACCTAGAGCATAGAATTTAAATATACCTAACATGAAAATAATATATACTGCTTAAACCATCTATCTGTAGCGATATGCTAATGAAAGATTTTCTCAGCTCTTTCATCTGAGAGAAAACATTCATTTAATCGTTAATTTGATGAAATTCAGTAACAGATTTTCAAAATAACTTAGGAGATAATCATATGTATTGCAATAAAATGCACAAGGTAAAAAGTATCAATATTCACATAAATATTACGCATAAATGGACTTTACGATGACACACTGTAGTATTAAAAAAAAAACAAAGCACTAAAATGGATGGATATAAAAAACTCTCAAATTAAAAAAAAAACAGTAAAAATATAAAATAATAAAAAAATTAAATGTTGACACCAGTAATCATTTCATAGTCGCTAATTTTCCTTCATATATTGTTATCTTTATTATTATTAGGCACGTCTTTATTTTGTACTTAAACGGTAAAACTGATTTCGCTGTAATAAAAGAGCATAAATTGAACATCATCTTGTGGCTCATATGTTATTGTTTGATTTGCTGCAGATGCATAAACATATCGAGTTATAAATGAAAGTTAAACATTACCAAGAAAAGCTAGAAAAATAATCGTACGCACATTTCTAATGTTTATTAACATAAAAGCAAAAACTTATGTATTAATTATAAATTAACATGATTAAACTGAATATACTTCAAAACTTTATGAAAATCGAAATGTATGTCGAGCGACTTTGATGATCCTAACATTAATTCTAACATATATTTACATTTAAACTGTGTCAAAGTATAAGATGAGCAATATAAAAAAAGTAACGTCAGTAAAGATAATCATGCAAATTTAATATTTTATAATGTATTTATATTTTATACGCGGCTCATTTTAACAATCATCAAAGTGATCGGCATATAAGTTTAGTAAGACAAAATAATTTATGAACAGATGCATGATAATATCTTAATATTACACTCTACCAGCTACATGTACTTGGATCAAAGAAAAATAAAGTAACATGATACATATTAAAACCAATTTTTAGTGCGCTATTCATTGAGTGTCGTCAAAAAAAAAAAGAAAAAAAAAATTAAGAAACAAATAAAATCCTTAAAAGGAGTAAAAAAATTTGTTACTTACGTTATGTTATTGTAGACAAATAACTTTTATGAATAGATAAAATACCAAAGAAGAGGCTAAAAATCATTGTTATGTTACGTTGTGTTTATATACATATGAAATGTAAATTTTTATTCGCTCTGTAATAAAGTGTAAAACGTGGCATCCAACGAGATATTTATAATCGTTACAACTAAAAAATTTAATATTTAAGATGAATCTATGTGTAACTTATAAATATTCAATGCAACAGGAATGGATCAATCTTACAAAAGTTTACATAATAAAACTATTGCACAGACCCACTTTTTTTATTTTAAAAGAGGGCTGCGTGACAAAATACCACACACGTTGTTGCCTATCATTGATATACCTGGTAATCCTAAAAACCTCCTTAATAACGACAAAATTTACAAATTCATTTATAAGCATCACAATTTTTTTTCATTGTAGAATAAAAATACGCGAGAAATTTTTTGAAACGTCGAAATATGTTATTTGATAAAATATGATTAGCGTAAGTTGCAACTTTCAATTTCATATGGTTTTTTCAGCGATATATGTATAGGATGTATTAACCAAGTAAGGTTAAATACTATGGCCATCTTCAGAAAATCCGGAAAATTTAAAACACATTTTTTATATTAATAAACATGAAAAATCAGGCACGGTGCCAACGGTAACGGCAACGACGCGTTGCCAATATGCCATCACTTGTCAGAGGCATGAAATAACGGGCTTTTTCGAAATGACTTGCAGAAGACTTTTTATGCAGCTTACTACTGTTATTGTTACTCGTACCAGTAGCCGAGGAAATGAAGCACTGACGATCCGCAAATTAGCGCAGTAAGATGTATTTAGATGCGATTTGTTGCATTCGATTCGTGAGACCGTCTGGAAACTTTGTGAAGATAGATAGTCAACGCATTTTGAAAAAATGCAATTTTGCATTAAAAATAATAATTTCGAAGTTCATCTCATAGAGGCAATAAATAACAAATTTACAACTCAGCCAATCATGACAGAAGGTTTTTGAGGGTCGCCAAGCGGCTGAACAGTCGGCGACGGCTTCTAAGGTACCTGCGGGGCCCAGGGCGGCCGTCAAACACGTCGTATCCTGGAGTTTTGTTTTTAATTCATAATAAACCAACCGAAAATGATTTATACACGGGGGTTTTGAGGGTCGCTGAACACGAATATGCAGTCTAATAGAACAAACTATCTCGCCTATGCTACAGTAATCACTTGTATTTCAAGGACATTTTTTATTTCTGGTACAAGTCGTTCTGCATCTAGTTTTTTGGCGTTACATCTTTTTCTGCATGTTTTTCTTCACTGTCGTTCCATCGCATACGTGTACGTACAAAATAGTGTACTGGTTGTCGCTGCCATTTTCATCCTCGATAATTTTTGCCATTCCTTCACTCTTGGAGCAAGATTTATTTATTTATTCAGTATTGACTCTCCAAATCCTGGTCTGTGATACAGTGTGACTCCTTCGTTCATAACGACTCGTCCTACAGCCTTGACTTGTCTGCCATGTTAATGGCATACTTAGCTTACGTAAGTAACGTCCCCACTCCTTGTTCAGACTATGCTTGCATCTACCCGAACTTTGTCTTCTTTCAGAATCCAGATTGCTTCGGTGTTTTCAGCATCTTACAGCCTTATCCTTTTGTTAATATAATACAATAAATTTCTTTTTTCTTCCTTTGAGTCTCTGCCTCGGCATCTCCATCTCCATGAGAGTAGTTTAATAGCTATCGATTTGAGTAAAACCTATTTTAGAAATTTATTTTGATGCTTTTCCTCATTCATCAATGTCTCTAGATAAAGTATATCCATCTTTGTTCATCATTCTTCATTCCAAATAGTTTTCTTATCTACAATTTTGTATCAGGTATCTCTTTCTACTTTGTTTTTTTTTTTTGTTTATGTTTTTTGTTGTTTTTTTTTTTTTTTTTGTGTTTTTTTTTTTTTTTTTTTGTTTTTTTTTTTTTTGTGTTTTTTTTTTTTTTTTTTTTTTTTTATAATTTTATCTGTATCTCTGGTGTGATTAGCGTTCTTTTTATCGTTTACTTAATTTATATTTTGAACAGAAATACATTTTTTTTATTAACTTCTGTTTATTATTTTCAATATAGGTGATAACTTTTCTATATTTCTGCATGTATATATTTACCCATGTATCAGTTTATTCTTTTTTGTCTTCAGATGTTTTCCTTCATAAGTTTAGATAATTAATTTTAGCATACTCTCGAAGTGTAAATTAATGAAAATACACAATTTTTAGTATACACTGTTTCCAGCCGTTAAAAACGAATACCCAATCGATCGCAAATCGCCACATATTTGTTCTCTTTGTCTTCGTGTGGTTGTCGTTTTACCGACATCTCTTTGCATCCGTGGCTAAATTGCGGTATATTCATCTACCTGTCTCTGGTATCCTGTTCTTGATGCATTCCTGCCGTTGCTTATCCGTACATTTTTTACGCAAAATATGTATCTCCGTCTTACTTAACGGAACACTATTATTTGATATTGTTCGCTATGATTTTTGGAAATTTTTTTTTCATTATTTGTTTTCTTTATACAAGCCCTGATGTGTGCATACTCACACATCAAAGCATAAGTTTAGAAGTCGGTTTTTGTTCGAAGGTTGAACTTGTGGACAAATGTTATCGAGGAATTGGTGTTTGAGCAAGTACCTTATTCTTATAGAACAGCCTGGATAACGCCTGCGCTGTTGTTTCGTTGCCCGATGGCCACGCATGGTTCAAGTGGTTAAAGTTCGGGTGATGGGTGGTGAAAGAATTGGAGTCTGTTTGTTTCGGTGCGCCCGACCGCGCTTGACATCGCTGCATCGGATTTTAGAGTCAGTGGTAGACAAATGATCGATAATTTAGTTTATTAAATGGAGTACATAAACAGTTTTTTGTATTTATTATTTCAAAATGGCATCATTAAAAGACAAGGATTTTCAGGAGCTTGTATACAACATACTTTTGTCGCTAAACCTTACTTATGACTGCGCATATTTAAAGAGGCTACAACTTTTTTCTGGTAGTTGACAAATTTATCTGCTTACCGAGCCTATTGATTTTTGGCAAATACCTAGCACACAAGATTTAAAAACATTTTGCGACCTTGTATTTTCTGCGCTATTTGGTCTATTTACAAGAAAAGAGATTCAAAAAGTATATTTGCATTTATTCTTTCATTTCATCATACAAGCGACTCGAATGTATACTACAAGCTCACCTAAGAAAGATTGTAGTGATTTTTACAAGATTTGTATATGAAGCCTGCAGAAATGACTTTCAATCAAGTCACTCGGTTAAAGTGAATCAAACCTTAATTACTTTGTTATATTAGCTTATTACTTTTTGTTTTTCTCATGCGTGCGCATGTGCGTCACCCAAAGATCAACAGAAGGAAGTATTTTATTACAAATATTACAAGGATGTTTACTCTCCTCGTTTTTGCTGGAATCCTGCTTCTTATGATCACTCATATTTACGACACTGTGTTATACAAGTTGTTGATCAGTTTAAAATGACACAGGCTCGCTGGTAGTAACTTTGTTATTGTTATTCTTGCTAGCTGTTGATTCTGGTGGTGGTTTTGTGAGACGATGATGGTAGTACTATGTTTTTTAACGAGGGCAAGTCGTTTTTTACTCCTTTCTATTGGCAAAAAAAAACGAGAAATATTAATCATCGCATCAATTAATTTTGTACGTATTATTTTATGACCATTTATTTTAAAAGTCCATTTTTGTGATGCATACTAGTTGATGAAGCGATTCGAAATATTTATAAAAATTCAATTCATAATAAACATAAAACAGACATTACTGTATCCCTGTATTAAATTAAGTTTTACGTATAATTTAAACTCCTGAAATAAATCATTGTTTCACTACAAATGAATTATTATTCAATAATGTTGTCATGCTTCATATAAGTCGCTTATCTGATCAAACAGCCTCATTGTGTTACGGCATTACTTTTGGAACTTCAACGTCAATTTACAATATTTATCAAAGTTATATAGTTAGTACTTTATAAAATGATCGAAAACATACAGTCTCAATGGGAAAAATAAATTCGTCTGCACTATTTTGAACAATCTTTCGATCGACTATCAAACACTATATGTATAATATATACATATATATTATACATAGTGATTTTGGTGGAGCTTTACACACTTACCCTTCATGGTCGCCCCACGCCCGCCTACAAAATAAGGGAAAATTCTGTCAGTTTCTCCCTTTTTTTACTGTAAAGCAAGATCCTGCAGAAATCACTGCAATGATTACTTGTAAAATTAATTTTCAACCCACCTATGATTCCTAAGGCTTCGAATTTATATAAATAGATTGTTGATAATGAAACAATGATTTTTGATGAACAGAAAAAATTTTATATTTATATTACAGTAGTATTATTAGACAATACGGGTTAATTTTTTTTTTTTTTTATAAATACTACAACAGAAATCTTTACAAACTGTTTTAGGAATCCATTTCTTAGAGATACATAAATAGTCTCAGCGTGAATTCGTAACGTTGAAGCTCAAGAAATAAATGAAGCAAGAACAATGGAAATTTTTTTCAAAAAAGTCACTTATATTTTTAGTCTTTGACTTGTGATAGAGAAGATATCACTGATGACATTATAATTGACGAATACTACGACTGTAAAGTAAGACAGCGATTATTTGTGATGCTGATTCTTCAAAAGCTAATGCGCATCGCAATAGTTTATAAAATAAATATCAGTTTATTAGCGGTGTATGTAAGACCCAATGGTAAAAAAATAATTTTGTACGTAAGGTTCAACTCTGCCCTCAAATTTGCTCGATCTCTCTAAAGATTTCTATTAAAGTAAGACGAGATGGAAGAGAGGTGAACTATACAATTTTAAGTGTACCTTATTTATTAATATTCATGCGAAAAATTAAAAAAAATTTAATGACTCTCTTGTTGTTGACCATTTTAGTTTTTCTCAAGCTAATGAAAAGTGGTTGAACATAGCGTGCTTAAATAAATTCATCAAAATGATCGTATGTAATCACAATCGAGGCTTGAATTCACAGAGAAAATGGACTTCTCTCTGAAAGAGAGAAAAAAAAACAACAAGAATACAGTGGCATACGTACAGAAATATGTTTATCGAAAAAGCAGGAGGAAATTCGGTGTCTCGATAAAAAATGCTTGAAAAGCGAGAAAATCTCTATAAAGAGAATTCGCTACACTAATCAGAAAGCAATGCAATATGACAACTAGTTTATCCACAAAAAAAAAACAATAACTTCTATCCAGCTGATTGACTTACCGAAGCTTACAGGCGACAACTAGAGAAACCGGCAAGTATATAATCGTGCTGAAGGTCGTAAATGAAAATCGCAACCGTCTGGCTTTTCCGAGGGCTTTCCAAAAAGGAGCAGAATTCAGCCTGAGACGAACTGGAGCCTGCGGAGTCCCGAGCTCAAAAGAACGAGAGCCGCTTGCTTCTTAAACTTCCAAGCCTCCAGCAGGAGCAAGGTAAAGAGCGGTGGAAGAGGGGCATACAAGTCGAAACGCTGCTACCAATCGTATTTGAAATAACTAATACACAGCGAATAATGTGTATCAT
Source organism: Copidosoma aretas (assembly GCA_030522625.1). NCBI lineage: Eukaryota > Metazoa > Arthropoda > Insecta > Hymenoptera > Encyrtidae > Copidosoma > Copidosoma aretas. Next base: position 978 of record JAPYYV010017876.1, on the reverse strand, counting down.
CTCAATTTAAACCAGCGACATTTCACTGGTTTTCGGTGAATTTTTTACTATTTCAACCAGTTAGGATCAGGTAATCAGGTCACTTGAAAATAGTAAATAGTCACTTCATAAATTAGTAAAATAATTCTCACTTTAAAAAACAGTGAATTTTTTCTCTAGGTAAATAATGAAAACGCTCTAAAAAATGTAGTGAAAAGTTCACTGTAAAATAGTGAAACAAGATTGCCCTGGTCTCCCACGCAGCAGGTCGGCATGCTAGCAACTGACCTAAATCATATATATACCTGAATGCCAATGTAAAAAACTTATACAAATGTTTTTACATGTCTTTTAAATGGATGATTATTTTAACCTTGTAAATTGGCTCAAATTTTGTCATGTATGTATTTATTTAATTATTTATTTACTTATTTATTAGCCATCGAATGGATTTCTCGCCTCTTATATTAATTGATTTAAACTTGATGTAACAATGTTCTTATTTTTAATAGTAATAATAATAATTAAATTTATTTACATAAATAAATTATTTAAATAAGCTTTCCTGTTATTATTTCCGAATTTATTTAATATTTTTAAAATTGTTTGAAAATAATTTCGAATGATTATTCAAATGACTTAGTAAACGAGTATAATGAATTTTTTCTTAGCTGTCATCGTTTTTCATAGATGTATGCATTTTAAGTTTAAACAAGAAACAGCAACTTGTACTAGGAGCAGTCGTAGCTTAGTTGGCTAAGGCGCGGCGCTAGTCTGACAAACAAACAATCCATATGAATTACTTGTAGTGCACTAATTCACTAATTATAAGCCATGCAGTAAATAAGAATCACTAGTAGTTAAGCTGAATTTTGTACGTTTTGATAAACTTTTAAACCCCTAAATGTAATAAATTAAATGAATAAAATGTTCTTTAAAAAAAAAAAAAAAAAAAAAAAATAAGATGCTGGCCTTTCGTTCTGGCAGTCCTGGTTTGTG
>JAPYYV010017874.1:0-12324 GCA_030522625.1 Copidosoma aretas | reverse complement strand
TTTAATTGATCTGAAATTTTTCCAAAACGAGCGTATGCTGCCTTAGATTGGATATAAGTTGCGATAAACGTGAATTTCAATCAATAAGGGGTAGTTATTGACCTGTCACAACCGTCCCCAGGCACTGTCACAACCACCCTGGGGTGTGGTCGGTTGTGCCATTTTTTTTTTTTTTCTAATCAGCTCGTACGTGTAAACAGTTGTACCTGCTGTCAAAATTTTTGTACACACATGTTACTGGGTAGTAGCATACTTTCAAAGTTACGAGCTATCAAGCAAAAATTGGCAAAACCGTACTCAGTCTCCCCCTAACTTGATTCGCGAGAGGCAAATTATTTTACAGCCAAATTTTGCCGGAACATGCAGATGTTGGAAAGAACGATATTACGCAGGGTTTTGAGCGAACGAAATAATTACGAAGGAAAATCCTTCATTAAAGATGAGCGCAATATCAAACCGTGAGCGTGTATATAATTAAATTAAAGCGAAAAAATTAAATTCCCAGCATCCAAAGGGCCGAAAAGAACATTTTAAGTCTTGTAAATATGCAAAAAATATTTATTACAAAAGAGCTCTGAGCCGGATTCCCGCACAAACGACTAATTCAAGTTTTATTTCTGATGGAGCCACTAATCCCTGTAATATTATCCCTCAGTTTGTTGAAACAATCTTTACAAAAATTAAATTTCTCCTCGATCTTTTCATCCAATTGTACATCAAGCATGGACAGATAAATAAATTGTAATCTCCAACAAACGAGAAACAAAAGACCGCATTTTCCAAAACAACAATAAAATGTTTCTCTTCCCTCTCTTCACTGGATGAAAGATCAGGAATTTTACGAGCTCATAAAATATCAAGACTCGTTATAAGCTCGCCTCTGAGGAGCAACGTTATAGTTTGACAAAGGGTAAAAGGAGCGAAGAAAAAAAAAAAAGAAGAAAAGGCTTGTACTGGAAGGCGAAGCTTATGGTGAGGAAAGAGCCGGGCGATAATTAAAAGAAAAAAAAAGCGAGGCTATAGCCGCTTCGGATGAAGCTTGATTACGTGAAATCCGAGGCTGGAGCTCAGTTTTACGCTTCTCGCGGACAGGGGTCCGAGGTCAGGTAATCGCTTTTATGCACGTTGAAAGTCCCCTACTGGACGATGCACGTGTTGCTTTTACTTTGTGCTTGAGATAGGTTCAAGGGTCAAGATTAAAGCATACTGTTTGAATAATAATAATTAAGGTAGTTGTATCCCAAATTAAAATAATGATGGGATCATCATGAAACTTTGCACACGGATGAAATAATATCTAATAAGTAGTCTGTTAAATTTTTGTGATACTAGGGTTCCTAGGAGGCACACTATCAATGTTTTTATTTTTGTCATTTTTGAAACTTTAGCATTGATGCTTTTGGAGAAATGCCTTTTTCTGCGCTTTAATAATACATACATCATACGAAATAACGATAAACTTTTTAATATACTTCGATGTGCATTGCAAAAATATCTAATGATCTTATTTAATTTTATAAAACAGCTCAAGGGTGCTTGTGAGATAATAAATAAGTTAATAACCGTCGTAAAAACCGCTACAGGTTATGTTTTGTTACGAGTGTGAGAAGGACAGGTGACATACAAAGTTGTAGTACCCGCTACATTGACTATATCGTGAGATGCAACTACCTTAAGTCACGCTCATTGATCGTTAATCAATGAAGTATTCGTAAGTGAGTATCAGAGGTTACAAAAACGTAATATTCTTTACCGCTAATGAATCATTCGTTAATCATAAGGTGAACCTTTCTATCAGTGATATTTTGTCTGTGAATTGTTCATGTCGCAACAAACAAAACTCTAGAAACTCGCGTACTCATACTCAGCTTTGATGCGTTTTTTTTTTCCACGTCGCTTGCAAGAGAAGTCCATTACATTTATGGTTCAATAAAACAGCCGTTACACGGAAAGTCAATCACAATCCCACTGACGTCAGCCACCGAAGTCTCCGAGTTTTGATTATCGCTTTTAATTGAAAAAGCATCTAGATTACAACCAAGTGCCCCTGAAACTCGAGAATCATAACCATAGCCGATACAAGCCGAACCGATGGAGGAGGAGGAGAAAGAGGAGGAGCTAATTAACAGAACTGATAGATTTACAAATCTAGTCGACGCTCTCCCTCTCCTCTCCGGTATCGCCCACGCCCGCGCCGTCTGCGTCGAGCAAAAGTCGTCCCTGCCGGGCGGAAATTGCAACTGCTCGTGTTGTCGTCTATATTAGCCAGGGGGTGGAAGGGACGACCCTAAATGCGCCGTGGAAAAGCTGCCACCCACGCTAATGACCTCGCCACGGCGATGTCGAGTGTCCGGTAAATATGCCGGAGCGTTTTAGCTGCGCGATGTTGTGCGACTGTTTGCCTGGAAAACAATGGGTTCTCCGATGTTGCGCGGATTGTCATCGTAGGTCTAGTGCTTCTATCGGATTGAAAATTTTCATGCAGTTGTGGTTGCTTGACACGAGCACGAATGGAATACTTCGAAAAATATGAAATTTTTATGAAAAACTTTGAACACCGGAACAGCTACATGCAGCTGACGAAGTTGTTCTCTATGTAGTGAACGGATGAAGAATTAATTTTAGAAGGTAGCACTAATGTTCGTTTTCGAGTTTTCTTTTTTTTCTGTACAGATCGTGATGCAAAAAAAACGTGTTACAAATTATTGGTTTACAAGTACCAAGCTTCAAGAGCCCAAGCCTTTGGACTCTCTCATGAGAATCTCGAGGCTCACAGCCCGACGAAAGATATTATAGATGTTCACGGAGCGACAAAGTCAGAGTGAGGAAAGGGGAAGCGCGCGTATACTTAAGTTATGAACATTTTCACGGGACGCGGAAAGCAGATTCTATACTCTCTAAATGTCTTCGAGTGAATTTTAGAGAGTAGCTTCCAGCATCCATGACGTAACTGTAGCGCAAAATTTAAATTATTTAACTATTTGATAAAAAATAACACACATATAAGCCTAAAAGTGCCCTATTTGATGAGTGAATAATAAAAATGAATTGAGTTAAACGTATTTGACATACGTAATGGACGCGATGCTAGAAGCTGCGTCCGGACGCTGGAAATCCGACAATCTGAACTCCATCTTGACGCTGGAAGTTGCTTTGAGCATTATCCCGTCAAAATGTATGTTGTATAATCTGTCGACGCGTCGTAGGCATTGCTGTGCTTGAGTCAAAAGCTCTTACTTACAGTCCAAAATTTTTCTCCGTGTACAAGGGATGAAAACAAAAAATTACTCGTTTTAGTTTTCCAACTCATTATAATAATATCTCCTCTGAGAAATCAAAGGGAGTACGTGATAGCGTCGTTTAATTATCCAGGTACGAGCGTGCTGATACTTGTATCCTTTTGACTTCATCTCTTTTCCTTTACCTCTGCAAAAGGGTTGATTGAACAACCTTTAGTCTGCATTTACCATAAATAAAGAAATGTTTCATAAAATATTTACTTTTGCTATTCTTTTTAACTAAAGTGAGAAAATAAGCTTGTAGCGGATCGATGGAAAAAAAATTGTTTGCTTTGAGCGCGAGGATTATGGCCACCCGTGATTCATTTACTAAGAGACATTTCTTTTGCTCCCTCTTTCTAGTATCTACTGCGACTCTGAATTTCCCCAGGGCAATCTGTTGGAGTACAGCAGTCGGTGTGTTTACGTAAAGTACAGATACGCGTATCGCGTACTCGTACAGTTTAGTTGAGAGAGAGAGAGAGAGAGAGAGAGAAAAAATAAATTCAAGTTAATTCAAAAGTTGCAATCAGGAACCAGCATCATCTTCATTTTTTTTTTTCTCTTTGGTATGAGATTTTTTTTTTTTAAACAAATAAACAAGTGAATTCCTTGTCATGGATTGTACGCAGAGTCGAAAATGAATGCTTGTAGATTTTTTGTCAATTATACATATATTTTTTTTTTTAACTTGTAAATGTGCTTTCTCATAGAGTAAACCTCTCATCATTCAAAAATACAATTTTTCTAAATACGTGATTAAAATACCTATCATGGTGTACAATATAATTAATAATACAGGTTTGCCCGTGCGTGTACGTGATGAAAAGAATTATGTCTTATGTCAATATCTGACTAACGATTGAGATAATCATAGCTTTAAAAGTGAAAAAGGAATAAGTATTAGTTTACAAATATGCAATAAAACTTAACAAACACATTTGAAAATCAGTATTAGATAAAAAAGTTAAATCAGTGGTAAGCTAAACATTATCTTCTCAATTATCCACCAAATCAAAAAGATCGAATCTCCAAGAATAAAAAAGAAGATGGGAGGAATACCAATCTAAAAATATTTAGACTGTTATTCAAACCATTATTTGATTAGATACAAAACTGAATATTATATTAAGATTTTGATTCATAATTGGTCATACTAAAAATTATGCCGTGAATACATCATCATCACCATTAAAAATATGTTATTATGTCAAATTTTTAGAAGTTTAGATGAAATTTATCATGTTAATAAATTGTATTGCAGTCGTAAATGTCTTCAATGAATTAATTTATTTGCATGATATACCGGCATAGCCTATGATATGACAAGTTTAAAAGTTGCCTCTCATAACAAAAATATAGAAGAAAAGAAAAAAATTAATTTTACCATTGAAATTTCTTATTTCTTTTATCAGTAATAGAACAGTCGCATCGAATATCAACGCTTTTATCACCTTTTTTAAATTTCTACGTGCTTAGCAGCTCGACTTTTTTATCTCAATTACCTTAAAATTTTTCGTTTACCTTTTGTTTCTTTGCTTCTTAAATATTGAGAATATTTCAATTACGTTCAATAATAACGTAACATTTCTAAAGTTTCTAAAGATTTCTAAGACTTTTCATTGAAACTTCAGAATAAATATTTACACGGAACAAAATATTCAATTGAATAATCTAAAGCTCTTACGGCTATATTATGGAACAGCAGCATTGTAAGTTTGAATCAATCAACTCTGAAAGCATTCACTTTAATCAGTATTTGAAATAAAGATGTTTATCGATGAAAATTTTTATGCAAGTTTTGATGAATATTTTATACGCGTTTTATGTATAAATTGAGCGCTGCCTAAAAATATGGATTTCAATCTTTCATTTTAATATCTGCCCCAACATCTCTGCTACTACATTTGAACAAAAGATGCATGATGCGTATAAAGGTCAGAAAACAAATGGAAATGCAAAAAAGTGTATCTTACATTCTTTTATTGCCAGTTTTAAGACAGATTATTTAATTCATCATTCGAATTTCTAAGTATTTAATACAAATTTCCACAGACTATTCGAAAATTAAAACTATTATTTAGGCGAACTGTCCCTATCAGACGACTACATGTGGTATAATTGGTTGCATCATTTTTATGTTTTAGGAGGCTAGAGACAAGTAGACCGAGCGAACCCGACACCGGTTTTATATTTAGTCAAAGGTAAGGCTTGCTCTACCACATTATGACTATTCCCAAACCCAAAAGTCAAACGCACACACGGCAAAACATATCCAATGAAAATTTTTGTTCCGCACATTTACAACGGTGATTTTCTGTAAAAATACGTATAATTCATCAAATTCATTTCACCGACTTCTCCCATATCAATTGCTATTAACTTTCGCAGCGCGAAAGTAGTGTTCATCCAAATTCTAATGAAAGAAGTTTGCAAACAAAAAGAACAGCACCAGTAGCGCGCTCGATAAAGTCCACCGGCCGGGCTTTAATTTAGAAACTTGCGGCCGCACCTGCCGCTCGTGTCGTCATTGATCCTCCGGCACCGTAATTTTTTCCAGAACCATAAGCCCCCGCGCGTCGATCACACTGTACGCATCAGCCTTGACGATAAGCTTATAAAATCGAATTTTGCAAATCTCCGCGGGCAGAGCTTAAGTCAGCGATCGAGTCACCTGCACCGCAAACACAAATAGTGCCCCGGGTAAAGGGAGGGGTGGGGGAGGTTTTGCAATTTTCTCACCGCCTTCGGCTCCTATCTGTTACTTAACTCGGCACGCGATTCGCAAAATATCTGGAACACGTGAGATACGTCCCTCGGAATCGTTTGGTCGAAAGCAAAGAGGAGACTCGCGTGTACGATTGACTCCAATATTGACACGACGCTGGGAAAACATGTTGGTCGAGTGTTTGTTGATGGATTCATATCTTAGTAATATACGATTCTTTTGTCATCCCAAACAGAGCGTTCAAGAAGTCTTCGCAAAATGGCAAGCTCACCCTGTACCTAGCGAGCCGAGACCTTATTGTCACTGCCGGAAAAATCGATAAGCTCCAGGGCGTTTTGCTCATTGATCCAGATATGCTGCAGGGAAAAAAGGTAAACTCATGTTTCTTTGATGCTGGTCGTAATACAAAATACTTATCTGTCAAAGAGAGACGAAGAAGTGATGAACTAATCAGCAGTTTCTTTTTTCTTTTCCCCCTCCCCCAATATACAAGGTTTACGGTCAAGTGATATTGACTTTTCGTTACGGTCGAGAAGACGAAGAAGTGATGGGATTGAAATTCTGCAACGAGGCCATTATGGCCTTAGCTCAGCTCTATCCGCCTTATCATCCGACAGATAATCCTAATACTCCGTTTCAGGTTGGTACTACAATTCTTTAATATTGAAATTTGTCGAGAATCGTAATACATACAATATCCCTAAATTAAATTGTAAGTAGCGATTTAACCTATTTTTATCTTTATTTTTTCTTTCTTTTATTATTGTTCTCAAGCCTTTGTCAATTCCTACATATGCTTTAGAGAAACTCTTTTTTGGTTCATTTCTGCCAATCAATGCTAAACTTAAAATTGTTATATCCCTCCTTTTCTTCGCTACACCTTTTTATCATGGTATGTATGCTTCTCTCTTTTGATTACCTCAAGTATTTAATAAACTTTCGTATTATCTTTCTCCTGCTTGACGCACGTGTTGACGCACCCACCGAGATCTCGAATGAAATAATGTTCTTGTTTTAATGCTGCGAACGTCAATCAAACTTATTTCAACGATAGCGTACGTGTAGATAGAAACATGGATTTTTCCCTCATTAGATTTATAAAGGGGACAAGTTAATAGCCTATATTCCAAAACCCATTTCAAAACGCAAATAAGCCGTTGGAGAGCAATCTTTTCATCTCAAGGGTGACAAGCCGCCAGCGGCCCTGAAATATAAAAACAATCAAGCCGCGGACGCACAAAATGTAGAGCCCACTTTCGCGTCCCAACTGACGTAAAATCGATATATGCGAGAGACGACGTAATTTATCACAACCCTTTGCGTATATACATGTATGAGACGAGGCGAGGCTATAAATCACCGTGTCGTTACTGATGAGCACTGAAAAATACAAAGTTTACCGTCCGTCTACACCGATATATATATATACATAAGTACAGCTCGGAAAGTTTCGTCCATATTTACTAATACTATACACGAGGAAAAGAATGATCGTTGTTGCAGGGAGTTTCTCTATTTCACCTCGGATCGCTATAAAACAATGCCGGAGATTTTCTCCAAAGATAAGCGGTTGCGGTTGTCCCGTCCGTATCGAAGAAACAACAATCACACACTCGCCGTCGGATAATACATCAATAATAGCACCGAAATGATGAACTCACTGTTATTTTTCCCCAAAACAAACCGCCCGATCCCAAATGACGGACAAACGAAAACAAAACAGAACGATCGTCTACCTATAATTATACGCGTCGCTTAAGCTTATACCCCTGAGATAATAATAATGATGATAAGACCCGACTGTAAAAAGTCAAACCCACTCAACGATATGCACAATATATACAGTGTACTTACCACTCGAGCTCATTCCCATCAATACACCCACGGATCCACCGTACACATCAGCATCAACAACCGACCGAGCGAGTTTCGGCAACGTTGGGTTTCTCCTCCCCGCACCGCGTAAATCATACATCACCCAAGATCGTGCAGAAGTTCAATCAAGATCCTATATAGGTACAGGGAGCACAGGCGTGCCGGGCGGCCCGGCGGGCGCCGCGCGGCGGGGGGGGGCGCCCTCGCGGGGGGGGGGGGGGGGGGGGGTAACAGTCCTTTGAGACGCGAGGGTACACAAAAGGACGCGGGAGGGTGAAGCATAGAAGGTCGCCCGAGGTCGGGAGAACGCGGTGCAGCGCCCCGATCCTTGTACGAGGCGATGGTGGAAGTATGTAATAATAGGAGGGTGGGGAAAGAGCAAAGTTGGCCGAGGAGGATACAGGAGAGGCACACGCTGCTGTTAAATACACACGGCAACACGGGAGGGACTCTATTAAGCTGCACCCCCGGGGGGAGGAGCAGGAGGGGAGAAGGCGGAACCGAGCGGAACTTGCCGGGCGGACGCACGCACGCACCGGCACCTCGCTCGTCAGTGCAGCGTTGGACGAGAAGAGGAGGAGGAGGAGGAGTAGGCGGCTGTCTTGGCTGTCCCTCTCTCTACGCGTCTATCTATCTACTCCGATGATGATGATGATGATGATGATGTATTGGGACGCAGCAGCACTCCATTAAGTTTGGCAGGCGCGCCGCCTGTATATAATAGCGCATCGGAGTGGCGAAGTGGACCGGGACGCCCGTACCGTTTAGCTTTTCTCGGGAGAGACGACGCGCAGGCGGTGGCTGCGTGTACACAAACACCGGTCCGGCGCGTCTCTGTGTTTGTATGCATACATGGTTTGCATCGGGCGTCGGTGTATGTAGATCTACTTGGCCCAGAGCGGAGCGGAGTAGCCGGAGAGTGGCACTCTGTTCGGCCTTGGGGTAGAACAGCCCCGTGTGGCCTGGATGTACCGTGAATCCAAGTGTTTCGAAACAAAAGACTTCGAGTGCTTGATTTTTTTTTTTTCCACATATCTCAAACACTTTCGACTATTTGTTCGTAGAACGCGTTTGATTGATAACCGTTCCAAATATTCGATCATCAGGGTGCTCGAGACTTAACACTCGAGCGTTTTCAAACTGAAAGGATGTAAAGTATTCGAAATCCGTGACGGAGAATGAAAAATACAATCGTGCGGAGTACAGTGGAACGAGTTCTGACTTTGTTCATAACACCGTGGATAAACCTGCAGAGAAGTTACTGCAGTTGGTTCCCGAAGCCCTTCGCCGATATATACAAGATCAACGAAGCGGGTGTCCAAGCGAAAACGGCTCCCCGAGTCACGTCGCTCGCGTCGATCCAGATGCTTCATTTTCTCCGTCATATCGCGCAGCTATCGCCTATACAGCCCGATATACACGATATACATGTAGCGTAATGGAAAACAAACATTCCATCCCTTTCCGCGCGGGCGTGATCGATGCCCCGCACTCTTGCGCCTGATTTTGTTTGCCCCGGCCATCCGACGCGCACGCACACCTGTATATACACGTTTGATTGCACGAGGCTGGGATCGATCGGTTTTCCTCCGACCCCTTACTCTTTCGTTCCGCTCCATTGCCCGTGCGCCTTTGCTTCTGTTTTCGAGGATACGCGACCGGCAACTGATACGGCAAGATCAACTCTCCGATCTACACCGCCGATGAACGCGCCCCTACTGAGCACCGTTCCAACAACCATCGCGCGGTCAACGACACCCGGGCAAACCCCACGGCTCGACGCAGCTGTTTTCTCTCTCCGACGCCCGCGCGCGTTTCGCCCCCCGGCTGAATATCGTCAAAGGCGCGAGACGCGGTTCGCCAGTACGCACGAACCGCGGTCGACCCTGCGCTCGGCACCCGACTCCCTTCCGGTGCGGCGGCGGCGGCGGCGCATACATATACCGGGCGACATCTTTCAAAGCGACCGCGAGCTTTGTGCCGCCGAGCCGGCCCCCGCGCGTCACCGCGGAGATCAAACTCCCCCGCCTCGGCGCGAGCCCTGCCTCCCGGATCGATCGCACACGGTCGGGCGAATCGTATCGCGGCGCGCGATGGTGTATCGCGGGGGGGGGGGGCGGGGGGGGGGGGGGGGGGGGGGGGGGGGGGGGGGGGGGGGGGGGGGGGGGGGGGGGGGGGGGGGGGGGGGGGGACTTTCAGCGGGGGATAGATAGATAGATGGATATAGATTTATTTATACAAAAGTACAAAAATGTTACAGTGCGATTATACAATAATTCTTATAATATTAGTGTTGTTGCGATATCACAGTCATTTACTAGCATATGCGCGTCAGTGTAACATTCAGTTAAATTCAGTAAAATATATTAAATCTAAAAATTATAGAAGCAATATCACATACATATAATACGATAATCACAATATCTTACATCTATCAGTCACTTAGTATAAAAATTGTGGCTGTAAACACATTGACTGAAAAAGAAAACAGTGACTAAAAATTACATTTATTCGTAGGTTAACACAATAAATGAATAAATAAATAAATACATCAATATAGAATATTTAACACACCACTCTCAAATGCTGTGGCATACCCGCTCGGGAAGTCGTGGGCGAGAATCCGAGGGTCGGTCGAGGTTTTTTGTTTTCGGATGGGCCGTCTGTCGAGTCCGAGAGCAGCGGCCGAGCAACGAGAGCGCAGCGCCGGGGATGTATAAACAGTCGAACGAGGGGCGGAGAACCGCCGCGGAGCCGAAAGCCGACTTACCGCGATCATTTTATTCCGATCGCGACGCGCCGGGCGAACTTGGCGAGTGTTGGGGGGCGCGGAGACCGGGATTTCGCGGGTGACCGTGTGGTAAGGTTCCAGAGGTACTTTTGGAACAACGGGGTGCCGGGTATGGTGTACAGTTCTTATAAGGTTTTAATCAATTAAAAAAAAACGATATTTACAATCATTACAAAAAACGAGGACGATACGATAAATGTAACTATGATTAGTCTCCAAAAAGATTAGAAATATGGCCCGTGCCGTTTAAAAGATATCTCGATATGAAAAAAGTTTGCCATGCTTTTAGTACATAGCTATATAGTTATAAAAATTTTACTCAACTCTTCGCATCATGCTAAAATTTTTGATTTTTTTTTGTAAGTTTTCGAATGTTAAGGTTGTTGAGGCTATTCAAGTGTCAACTGACGATAATTACCAACCATTATTTGAAATATTAATGATTATTTGCTATACCGAGATGGTTGAGTACCACTGAGTGGCATAATCGTCCTTAATTGTCATTCAAATAGTTGTATTATACTTCGTAATTGGAGTGGAGGAGAATATAGTTCTTTACGCCATTGTGGGGTGAGACTCGCCCCTAGTTGTAGAATAATGAAAACTAATACCCGAGAGGTCTTACTTCCAGCCCGAGTCGACGTTTTCCTTCTCTGCGTGGCCGTTGCCATCTGAATCGAAGATGAGAAATGATATCTTTCCGTACGGGCAGTAGATTTCGTTTTCTCACTCGGAAGGGAATTGGTCCCTAAAATCAGGGATGAACAGTAGTACTTTTCGAGGGGATCAAAATAAAATATGTATTCAAACATATCCAGAATGTTCAACGCAAAGAGGGATCGCAGATGTTGGCTGTGCGCGATCGCCGAGAGTACATCGTCGAATCATCAATTTAATACACATGTTTAAAAAACACTCGCGCAAAAACTCTCGAGAGGCTGAAACATGGGATGGCCGCGGCATCGCAAAAACCCGCAGCTCTCGCGAGCGCGCGTGCATGGAAACGACCCTCGTCCGCCGCCAGCCGGCCACGCAGCCTCGGGCCAAACGCCGCACGCGCACCACCCTTAAATACGCGGCATAAAACGCAGAGACACGAGAGAGAGAGAGAGAGAGGGGGGGCGGAACGGCTCGGGGAGGCTCGAAGGCGAGCGGGAGTCGCGCATCTCCGGGCGGCTTTGGTTTTACCATTGCTGACGTCAGGCCCTCCCTGGCCGACCCGACCTCGACCCTGACCTCCACCACCCCCCCCGTCGCGATATGCCGGTTATCGGTCCACTGCGAATTTATTTAACAGCCGCTCGCGCATTACCGATGCGCACACGTACACACCGACAGTCCGACTGCACTGCACGTGTATATAGATAGCCGTCCGTCCGTCCATCGGCGAGAGCTTTTTCCCGCCGTGTCAAGAGCAACGCCGGGCCGCGAATAAATATACGGCTGGTCGTGCGAGCGAAGGAGCCGGGAGATCTTTGATAATTCGGGCTGTACAAGCTCGAGGACGGAGGTTTCGAAGGTGTTTTGCCTGGTGCAGGTGCAGCGCAGGGTACAACGACACGGCGCGGGGAATCGGGATCGGGTCGTACCTCCCGTGAGAAAAGGGATCCCGAGGGGGGGTTGGTCGTTTTTCGGAAGATCTGTCGTTTCTC